>BCLG01000481.1:131816-161395 GCA_001602295.1 Zoysia matrella
CCACCGCCTTAGCCTGTTGCAGTGCAAGGACATCCTCCCAGCCAGTGTCGCGGGCCATTGGTGGGGTTGTCTGATGAGCCAGGCTTACCTGGGTTTCAAACACCGAGAGACAGGATGAGGCTTACCTGGGTCTCGAGGGCGTCGATCCTGGCAAAGGCATCCTTGTTCTCCTCCATCTCGTCAAGAACCGCGGCTGTGGCATCCTGCTCCTTGAATGCCGCGTGCAGCCTCTCCTCCAGGTCCTTGTTCTCCCAGACAAGGCCGTCCATCTGCTCCTGCATCTCCGCAATCAACCTGCCCAACTGAAACCATGAGCTGGCTGAGACCAAGCTAGCAAGCAATCTGAATAATTAATTAGGAGAATTAGTTAATGAAGGAAAAGCTGAATAATTAGGAGACCTTGCGCTCTCTCTCGACGGCGGAGAGCATGCGGATGGGGAAGGCGAGGAAGGTGACCGACCAGAGCATGGCCTCGCAGCAGAGCAGCGCGGGGAGCTGGACCAGCTGCTGGAGAGCGAGCGCATTGCTCTTGACGAACTCCGCCTCCTTCATCTTCACGTCCCCCGCGTAGGGCCCCACCACGATGTTGGACCCCGGTATCACCATATCCACTGGGACCTCAGCGTCCCGCTCAACACCGGGTGGCAGGAACAGAGCCGTCTTCACCATGTCCCTGGGCAGCGACGGCGTGGCTTTGCTGGCGCTCTTGCGCCGCGGCATCCCATCCCCAGCGGACGGTTAGGTGTACCGGTGTCTAGCGGGGAGGCGTCGAGATGCGGGTAAGGGACGACGTCCATGCATGGGAGACGACGAGGCGCAGCCGCGTAGGAGCGCAACGGGCGTTGAGGGCACTGAGCGGCGTGCGGGATAGAAAAAAAGATTGATGTTGAGAAGAAAAAGAACGGTTTGTCGAGGATTGTGTAATCAGTGGCAAAAGTGGGTAATTACCTCTGAACTCCACGCCTTTTTTTTATTTCGGGTACTTCTGAAGTTGAAAAAAGGGTGCTCCAGAAAATTGTATTGGGGTTTCACCAACTCACGGAGTTGGGCTGCTTCACGATTTTTTGGAGTTGGGGTGTTTGGCTAGATTTTTTGAACACCAAAGTAGAGTTGAACTCTGGAGCCATGCCAAACACGCCAAGGATCCTCTCAAACTGCCGAACTCCTAATCCTAATCTTATGGTGACCTAATAAACTATGGCAGCCAGAGACTGCTTATCTTCTAATAGCTGGCGGTGGACATAACAATATATTACAGAAGTCAGACTAACTTCCTGATACATTTGCATTTTTAGGAATGGCACCACATTAAAATAACAATATCTGAGCATTTTTCCTTATTTTATTTTTTTTCGTTTTTAGGTTATTTGGCTATAGCTGGGTATTTTATGATGCAGTATTCTTTTCTTTCCTGCTGTAGGTGGCTGAATTGATTGAAAAAGATCTTATGTTGATAGGATGCACTGCTATTGAGGACAAACTTCAAGAAGGGGTACCGGCATGCATTGAAACTCTTTCTGCTGCTGGTATAAAAATTTGGGTGCTAACTGGGGATAAAATGGAAACAGCAATTAACATAGCGTACGGTAAAGCTTCTATCTACCTTGATTAGTTTCATTACCTGTTCTGCTCTAGTGCAGTTTTGGACTAAAGGAACAACCATTCTTTCACTCAAATTTTGTATTCCGAATGATCTTTTCTTGATCTCTCTTTCATCTGACATGCAGCATGCAGTTTGGTAAACAATGATACAAAACAATTTGTCATTAGTTCGGAGACAGATGCTATTAGGGAGGCTGAAGACAGGGTAAGATGCACATGTTAGCATGATTTGTAGACATTATAATTTTTGTTTTTGCTTCACGTCTTAGATGTGAATGCTTAAATGTTGAGACTGTTAAAGTTGCTAGATATGGAAATTTTGATGTGGCTTGTCATGTACTCCCTCCGTTCACTTTTATTTGTCATTCAAGCATTCAAAATTTCTTCCCAAATAATTGTCATTCACACTTCTCAATACACCTTTCTCTCTTTCTAATACACTTTCTCTGATCCCCATACATCTCTATCTCTCACCTCCACGTTTCCTCTGTACCATATTTTTTTCACTTCTTAATTCTGTGCCTAGAACTAGAATGACAAATAAAAGTGAACGGAGGGAGTACATATTAGGGGTGGACTAAAGCACCCTGTACCTGGGAAAATGATGGCCTCTACTATGAATCTCTTATACAAACTGTTTATTATATACTCCCTCCATCCCAAATTATAAGTCACTCTATATTACTCCAGTTTTCTCAAATTATAAGTCGTTCTCGCTTCCCGATATATTTTCTCTCTTCCCAATACTTCGTTATGTCTATCTCTCTCTTCCTTGTTTTCAATACATACCACCTTTTCCACTCCTTAATTCTCATGCCCAGGTCCAAAACAACTTATAATTTGGGACGGAGGGAGTATAGCATTATCTTTATTTTTCATAGCTTAGTGTGAACTATGTTGCTTTTGTGTTTAAGCATTCCTCTTTGTTTGATGATAGTTTTTCACCTGCCTACCTATGCCCTTTTTAGGGTGACCCTGTTGAAATAGCACGTGTGATTAAGGATACTGTAAAACAGAACCTGAGAAGTTTTCATGAGGAGGCTCAGCATTCTTTAAGCAGCATGCCGGAAAGAAAATTAGCGCTCATTATTGATGGTAGATGCCTGATGTATGCACTAGACCCAACTCTTCGTGTGGATCTCCTTGGATTGAGTTTAATTTGCCATTCAGTTATATGTTGCCGAGTTTCTCCACTGCAGAAAGCACAGGTAATATTATTTCATGCCGTTCTACTTGCCTTAATGCAAGAGAACTAACAACTTTATGTTTTGTTTTTTCAAAAAAATTCAAATGCACATTCTTGAAGGACTTAAATGTGGTTTCCACTGTATATTTATTTATCAGGCTTTTGTTAAAGTGATTTTGTTCTTTAACATACCATGTACACTCATATATTGTCAGGTCACAGTTTTAGGGTGATCCTCTTTCGACATTTTTTTATGTTGGTTATTTTACCTGAGAAATCAACTCATCTATTATGGGATCTTCCCATGATTATGTTGTTACATAACTATTCCTCATGTTTATGCTAGACATATGTGTTGAGGTGGTGATTGGCCAACCCAAACTGACCTAACGCAACCCAATCCATCACTATTACTCAAAAGTCGAAACATAACAAGTACTCCCTCCGTTTCTAAATTGCTGTTGCCATTGACTTCTAATATGATCTTTGACTATTCTTCTTATTCAAAAAAATGTGATCCACATTTATTTTGTTATATTTACTTTATTATTAAAGTTATTTGAAACATGACTTATAATTTTACACATTTGAACTAATGTTTTTAATAAGATGAATGGTCAGAAAGCATGTTAGAAGCCAATGGCGACAACAATTTATGAACGGGGGAGTAGGTTAGATTCGGATTTAGGATCCATTAGTCCATCACCATCCAAAATCATTGAATTAAACACACCAACATTTTCTAATTGTGTTGTTTCATTTCATAAGTTGTTTGTTTTTAGTCTGTAAAATCTCTAAATTGATACCTCACACATTTTGTAGGTTACTAGCTTAGTTAAGAAGGGCGCACGGAAAATAACTCTGAGCATTGGTGATGGTGCTAATGATGTGAGTATGATTCAAGCTGCTCATGTTGGCATTGGAATCAGTGGACAAGAAGGAATGCAAGCTGTTATGGCTAGTGATTTTGCTATTGCACAGTTCCGATTTCTTACTGATTTGCTTCTTGTACATGGGCGCTGGTCTTACTTGAGATTGTGCAAGGTAAAGCTATGGTTATCGCATTTTAATCTATGCACGTAATTCAAATCATACTAAACATTGATGTGTTCTGTTCAGGTTATTACATATTTCTTCTACAAGAATCTGACATTTACACTAACTCAGTTCTGGTTCACCTTCCAAACTGGCTTCTCTGGTCAGCGGTTTTATGATGACTGGTTCCAATCATTATATAATGTCATTTTCACAGCACTACCTGTAATTATTGTTGGATTGTTTGACAAGGTATGATTACCCCTTTATTCATCATCACGGAGAAATGTTATTTTCTTCCCTGCACTGAACCGCGCCCCCTTTCAGGACGTGACTGCATCATTATCCAAAAGGTATCCACAGCTTTACAAGGAAGGAATCAGGAATTCATTCTTCAAGTGGAGAGTGATTGCAGTTTGGGGTTTCTTTGCTTTTTATCAATCAATAGTATTCTATTACTTCACTGCAGCTGCGAGTCGGTATGGTCACGGTTCATCTGGCAAGATTCTGGGTCTATGGGATGTCAGCACTATGGCCTTTTCTTGTGTTGTGGTGACTGTGAATCTTCGCCTTCTTATGGCTTGCAACTCTATAACGAGGTGGCATTATATCAGTGTGGCAGGCAGTATAGTGGCCTGGTTTCTGTTTATTTTCATATACTCTGCTATAATGACGTCATTTGACAGACAGGTGGGTAAACTTGGTCATGGCTATGTGTAATCTAGTACCCCAGTGAAGTATTATTTAACACTACTACACTTTGCAGGAAAATGTGTATTTCGTGATTTATGTTCTGATGAGCACCTTTTTCTTCTACCTTACGATATTGCTTGTTCCGGTCATTGCTCTCATTGGTGACTTCCTATATCTATCGTAAGATGCCTGATTCCTTTTCCGTGACCAAATACCATATTTGTCTTTATTTGACCATGTGACCGATCACTGATCTTGCATTGTTGCTTCAGGATTCAAAGATGGCTATACCCCTATGATTATCAAGTGATCCAGGAGATGCACAAAGATGATCCCCATGAGTATAGCAGGGTGCAACTGCCTGAGGCCAGTCACCTAAGCCCCGAGGAGCAAAGGAGCTATGCCATCTCAATGCTCCCTCGAGAAAACTCCAAACACACTGGCTTCGCCTTTGACTCCCCTGGCTATGAATCATTCTTTGCATCACAGCAAGGTGTCGGCGTGCCTCATAAGCCATGGGATGTGGCCCGGAGAGCAAGTATGAAGCAGCGGCAGCAGCAGCAACGAACAACACGGTCCTAACTCCTGACCTGTGAGATGACCTGGCTCCCATTTTATGTAAAGTTTTGTACATCATCTCTCTCTCTCTCTTTTTTTTTTTTTTGCTGGCAGACCACAGAGGAGTGTGTATAAGTAGGCTTCTAGCTCTTTTTCGTGTTTGTCAATGGTCACCCATATGTTGGGATTATAGTAGGCATTGATCCATGTGGCCGTAGAAGTATGTAGGCACACACTAAAGTTAAACAGAGGTGGAATTTGGAATGAAGCTTGGATTTTTTATTCCTCAATTTGGCTGCCCTTTTCTGGAGCTTCGTGAGATTGTTAAATTCTCGTAGTGACAAGGTGACAAGCGTATGCTTATGTGAGTGTCAAAGGAGGCATTGCAGCTCCGCTATTAGTTTATTTCTTTTTTTTTTTGGGACAAAAGAAACCTCTTCATGAAAAAAATGAAATACTCAATTTTATCACTCAATTATAGTTGAAAGCTTAGATTCATCCCACAATTTGCAAAAGGTCCAATTTAGTCTTTGAATTTTGGTTGGAGATTTAGTTTTATCTTTGTTCCAGCATAGCTACAAACATGATATGTCATGTCAAACCTCAATTTTTTTATTTTAAATTTTAAATGAATTTTTCTCTCAAACCTTAACTTTGCTTTGAATCCGTCTAAACCATCATGTTTCTTAAAAGAGAAAATTTTAGAAACCCACAACTATTTGTAACATTGAAACACAATACTTCTATAATTTTTTTCATCTACTTCACAAATCTACAATTTTTTGGCATGTGTGGTATAGTACTTTTTATGATTGCCATGTGAGACTATGCAACAAAAGTTATAAGTTCTTTATACATAAAGCTAAAATACTTTTAGTTTTTTGAAATGTGAGTCATAAAATTCGTAGTTTTGTATTATTAGAGAATAAATAGTTATTGTATATTAGAATTAAGAAACAAAAACTTAGTTTTTGCTTCTACTGGTTTGAGAGGTAAAGAGGTAAAACCATCGCGAAAAAAGTTAAAGAGGAAAAAAAATACTCATGAAAAAAGGTTAAGGGTGACTGTACATATTTTTTTGTCGTGTTCTTTTTTGATGTTTAAAAAACACTCAGCAAAAAAACAAGAGGAATAATCTATTTTTCTTCGAGACGGTAAGGTAAACTGGGCGTAACGGGCCAGAAATAGCCCTTGTTTACGAAAGCCCATACATATCGACCCAAGAAATTCCGCCCAAGGGCAGTGAGCCCTATATATTCTCCAAAGAGCGCTAGGTTTTGCCTCCTCGGCCTTCTCTCTCCGCATCGTTCTCGTTGCGCCGCCGCCGCCGCTGCAACACTGCGAAAGAAAGGTCCGTTCTCTCCTCTCCATCTGCACAAATCGCGTAGCATCAGATGTTTCTCTCCTTGCGAATTAGGAAGCTCGGTCTTTATCACAGTTCTTGGTGGTGGTTGGCGATGCCGTGATTCGGAGAGATGCTACTTTTCATTCAGCGGCTGTGATGTTTACCTTCGATGTACCGCAGTAGAACTACGCACTCGATAATATGTCCTGGTTAGATCTTTTGCAAATGAGTTGCATTGTACTCTAATTTTTGCTGTTCATATTAGTGTGATTCTTGTAAATTATGGGGCTTAATACATTTTAGTCTCCTGTGCTAGAAGCGCAAGTGTTGCTGGAACTTGATTTGTAAATCGAGAAACCCTAGATGAAATACCCAACTGTATGGTCTTCTGTTATGATTTCCTTTGTTTTGTTATAATGACCACTATAGATTACACCGAGTGACGTTTCCTGTGAAAATGGTTAGGCTTTGCGTTGCAACACTTCCAGCTTGTTCTGTAAAGCACATCTATAGGACACCATGTAAATTGCAGTGCCTATTTCTGTTCTGCAATTTAAGTTCATTGTATGCTGCTGTTTCAAAGTGCTAATTGAAAGCCGACCTGTGCTCATAAGCTTTACTTGCAAGTCGGAAAAGTTGAAATATTTGCTAAGCCATATGATCACTTCTGCTTTGCCTAATGAAATCCGTTCTGTTGGTGCAGCATGGATACCCAGGTTAAGCTTGCCGTCGTGGTCAAGGTGATGGGCCGCACCGGCTCCAGGGGTCAAGTGACCCAGGTCAGAGTTAAGTTCCTTGACGATCAGAACCGTCTCATTATGAGGAACGTCAAGGGCCCTGTCCGCGAGGGTGACATCCTCACCCTGCTCGAGTCCGAGAGAGAGGCCAGGAGGCTGCGTTGAAGAAGCTGGTTGATGTCTGTCATTTGCAGTTCCTATCTCGAAATGTTCCAGTGATGCATTGTTCCTCCCTTATTAGTGTACTGCTTTCACACCATGTTATTGGACCCTGCTGCTTTGTCTTCTGACTAGTCTATGTAGTATGAGCTCAGATCAATGGAAGTGTAATTCCAAGTACTCATCTTGTTGCAATTTTGGTCTGTTACTGTCTGAATTTAAATTCTAGTGATATTATGAGGCATGTCTGTGCTCTACTCCCTTTTCTAAATTGTTGTTGCTGTTGACTTTTAACATTTACTTTGATTATTTGTTTTATTCAATAAATATCATATATTCTACTATTATAGTTTACATTAAAGTTATTTGAATAAGTTGAATGGTTAAAGATGATGTTAGAAGTTAACATCGACAACTTAGGAAAGGGGGAGTGTCTTCTTGATTAATGCTATTAATTTTGTTCATTGTTTCTATTTTAGTGTTAGTCAAGTTAAAATTGTTTATTTGGTTTACGGATGGCGCTGTGAACTTTCTTGATTGGTCACATCAGTATCGTTGTGACTTTGTATGGTGATTTGCGTTGCCGTCATGTGGCTGAATGCTATGCTGCTGGGGGAGCATCCTAATCTAATTACGCTGAGATTTGGAGTTTTGGCTCGCGTGCTTTCTTTTTTATTTATGTGGAATCTGGAGCATATATATGATGTTCCGTAGAGCTATATCTGCTGTTGCTATGTAGGAGTACTTGAAAGAATCAGAAAGAACACGCTCATTGAGTAGTATTATGGATTCATGGAGGCGACATCAATGCAATCCACATGTTAATTTTTTTCGTTGCCTGTATTTCTCCTGTGAAATTGAATTGATTTTTATGAAATTTTTGTAAAATTTTTGTGAAATTCTTGTGTTTTAAAGGAGGTCTAAGTGGTGTTGTTCTTCCTACTACCTAAAGAGCATTATGAATCATTATGCTCTCACAATTCCCTCTCATTATACACAGTTTGCATCGCAAACATGGGATAAAAGAAGCAGAACTAATAAGGATCCTTCCCTTCACTGCCTCATCTTCAAAATGCAGCCCAAGTGACGCTCCTCTGCCTACGTTTGAGTGACGCGTTCACGTTCTCACCTTTCGGTGTCGGAAGAATCCTGTTCGGTGTCAACGCACTCGGCCTCGGCGAGGCGAACCTCCTCACCGCCCTACCAGTGCGACCCCGGGGCGACAGGCTGACCTCTTCCAGCGCCAAGAACTGGAGCTCCGACGGGTAGTCGCGGACGCACCCGATCCTCGGCCCCGCGCCGGTGCTCCACTGGAAGGACAGCTGCTTCCCGAGCTGGTACGACCGCGTGGACCTCTTGGAGTTGATACGGTTCAGGATCGTCTCCTCCGGCACCTCCACCAGGTCCGCCTCCGACTCGTCGTCGCGCCCGTCCTCCTCCGCGAACAGGTTTCTCTTGCAGAAGTCCAGGCACTCGCCGAACACGGCGGAGTCCGGCGCGATGTCTTTTGCACCCGGTGATGGCCTGGTGCTGCTGTGAGTGTGAGGAGTGGGTGGTGCTGGGATCCTGTTGTTGGAGCTGATCTGCAGCCTGGGTGGCCGCTTCCCTTGAAGCCTCCTGACCGTTGGCGGTGTCCTCGTCTCGGTCTCGGTGGATGGCAGAGTGGCCTGTGCCTCTTGTTCTTCTTCACAGAGCTCGCTCAGGTCCAGCTGAGATTGGCCGCCTTTCAGGCTGAAGTCCTCGTCACCATCTGAAGGGCTCAACTGTAGCAAAACCGAGAGAACCAACAAAAATGCCAGTGTCAGTTAATGTGGAGTTGTTTTATTAGAGGCTAGATAAAAATCGTTTCTTGATCCTCACCTGCACGTTGGTAAGGTCCACACTCCTCTCCTTCAGGAAGTTCATGAACTCCTGGAAGTTCTGCTCCGTTGGTCGGTAATGCCCGCTGTGAGGCCACACAGCCTGAAATGGACAAATACAGAGAGTCAACCAAGAGAGTAAACTTGGTATTGCTGCTGTGAAATCTTCGAATTTGTATGACACCTTCAGAATTCCATCCTCTACAACTAGTCTTCCTGCAGCAGATGTGGCGCCGCCTGCAAGGAAACTTGAGTGCTGGAACACTCCCTTCTGCTTCTGCAAACATGTCCAACATTTCAGCACCTCATCAGTTACTGCAATGCTGTAAATGTGAACTTTTTAAAGAAGAGAAACTTACCTGACCAATGTACAGATTCTTGCATGTGCTTAGAACGAAGATCCACTTTACCCCCTCGTCGCTTTCTGCCGTGTCGACTACCTGGCGGCTCAGCTTGTACATCAGCTTCCCATCCTCGACTATCACTTCATATTTTTCCCTTTCTTTCTGCATAATGCAAGGGCAGCATATCTTGTTAGCAGGAATAACCTCTGCAACATGAGCAGATTCTTTCTGAACGATTGTTGAGTTTTGCTCGGACTTGGGACGAGTGAGGGAACTTACAGGTCCAAGGTACTTGATGCATTGCTTGAGCAGTTTCCATCTAGGGCATTGCTCATTCAGACTGACATCTTTCCCTTCACCTACATCCAGCCTATTGGCGGAATTACAGAACTGTCAGCAGCCTTGTGCGTTCATACGGTTTGGCCTTCGGAGATGCAACTACTGTTCTGGAAAAAAATGTGATACGTACCAGTAGAAGAAGGGCTGCTTGCTCTGACAGAGGAGCCAACGATGGTAGTAGAAGTGCAGGTTGTGGCCATACCGATGTCGAGGGTCAATCTGACAATAAGAAATAGATGGATTTTTCATTTTGTTTTTGAGCAACGCTGTCGCTAGGAAATGTGTGTAGGCATGGTATTAGCAGTGTGTACCGCTTCTAGCCAATGCTGCAGCGCAAGTTTCTGGGCCTTTTCATCCTTGGAGAGACCTTTGCCAACCTATACGTAACATCAGCTCTAAAATTGTGTCGATGCAGTAAGACTGCTGAAACTCAACGGTGGCGATGCCAAAGTTCAGACAAGCATCATCTTAAAAGACAACAATATTAAAGTTATGACGATATCTAAAAAGAAGAAATCCTATCCTACCTTGGCAGCCCTCATTCTTGCCCGGGACCATTTCGAAACGGCAGTCTCAGGCTTCTCTATGTCAAAGAATGACACTGAATTTCGCTTGAGCAGCGCAAAATCAAGCAACTTCCACCTGCATTTTAGGATCATAAATATTCAGAAACTACCATTACCACCTCCTTTTTTTTGTGACTACCATCACCATCTCCTTGTGACAGACACAAGTAGCCCCCCTGCCTATGAATTAAAACAACGCAGAGTACATAATAATAGTCCTACCATCTCTGTTCCACAAGAACGGCGCAATCCGCAAGCTGCCTTCTTGTTCTGAAGCTCTTGTACACCTTCTGCAGCCTGACAGCGGCGGCTTGGTGCCTTGGACTATCCATTCCAATCACCTTGATCGACCCGAATCTTGACGGAACAGCAGCAGCAGCACTAGGATTGATGCTGCAACCTTCTCTTTCAGGTTTATCAGGACTCCTAACCGAAAGCGTGGTCTCCATCATCTGGACGTTTTCAGCCTCTCTCCTTTCGAAGCTCAGGGACCCTTCCATGATCAGCTTGCTTGAGCCGAAAGCGGGGAGCAATGCTGAAGGGGACTCGCCGGCGGCCTCCATGTCGTCGAAGCTGAGGGATCGGATGAACAGCCGGCCCATCTTGTCCTCCACGGCTGGCAGGTAGTCATCTGGTGGGTAGGAGATTGACAGCCCCATTTTTCCCGGATGGAAAGCTGAGGTGTCCTCTGATTTGATTTGGCTGCTGCGGATCTCAAAAGCTGTGGTTTGTGTCAACCTGGTGCAAAAAAAGCTAATTGTTGGACATCAAGTTCTCTACCGATGGGTGTGAGCTGTTTCAGAAGAACACATTTCAAGTTCCTTCTCTTGCATTCTTCTACTTTTCTACAGAAATGAATGCATTTCAGGAGACGTGAACAAAGATTCGAGAAGAGGAAACAAACTAAGAAAGCCACAGAGGGCATTCATCTCAACAAGAGCAGATAGATTCATTTATCCCCTTCTTTTAGGAACATGGATGACATTGATCCAGAATAGAAATAATGAAATAAGCACAAAAACAAGGATCAAGGAACGCACCTTGTTAGTAACTGCCTTCGAATACTCGTGCCAGGATCCAAACAACCTCACAGAAGCATGCAAGAGGAGGAGGAAGAAGAAGAAGGTTAATTGTCGAGGTGCTGGGCCAATGGATAGGAGATTTAGGAGGAACAGAATCTAAATGGGGCGGTGGCCAGCCTTACAAGGGAGGTAGGTAGCAGGAGATCAGAGGCAGCCTTCTAGCTGCCCCTATAAATAACCAAGCAAAACTTGGTCCTATCCTCTAGCAGTGTGCTGAATAGAAAAGAGAGGCACTGACAGATTTATTTCAGTGGTTAAAAAATACTCTACATAACAAGTTACTGACACTTACAACCTGTTGTCTGATGAGCTAGTAAGAGACATTCGAGCATGGACCAGTGAGCTCTCACACTGCTCATTCTTGAGAGGGGCATTCTGATGGAGTTTTTTTTTAAAAAAAAAATACTAAGGGAACAAAGTTGTGCTGGCAACAGATGGCCACTCTGCTGGCAGAATGATTTTAAAAATTTATTTACCAGCACTCCCTCCATCATAAGGTGTTTTGGTTGGAGGATGAAGGCAAGTTGAAAAGTGAGAACGACTTGTTTTAAAAAAATGGAAGATGTTAGAATGTTTTATAAATTACTAACGGATGGAGTAGTATATTAATATGCAAGGTTTTAAAAATCGGTGACACTTACTAACCGATTTTGTTATAGTACTATTTTTTATTTTCAACTGAAAATCGGTTATCCGATATAACTGATATAACTGAATCGGACTGGTTTCACCGATTTTCTCAAAAACCACATAATTTTTATCTGTTTTGAAAATCCTCCTTGCTAAAATGAGCGACACATAACATCACGCGATAGATGGCCAAATCAAACTCGCTTTACAAGGAGCCTTTTGCCGACACACATAACATCACGCGACCGCTTCAGATAGCGTAAAATTAATCAATCTCCTGATAATCCATATTTTCACCGGAAAAGTGGAGTCGCTTTCAGTTGGCAGTTGAAGCTCGATCAGAAGAGCCACCGATCCTTCGCCAAATGTTAGCTCAACGACCCGTTCTAGTAGCTGTTCATCGCCAAATCTTGAACCGGAAGGTGATCGATGACGCTAAAATTCTTGGATATTCACCGACGCGGACAGGGAATGATCACAGAGTCCGAGATCGTGGCGTGGCACTTACAGGAACAAAAAAAATTCAGATGCAAAGCGAGGCGTCGGTCGGTCGGACGGCGAATAATCAATCTTTCGCTCGCACCGGCACTTCCCGTACGTACGGGGCCGTACCCGGTCTGGCACCCACGTGCCCGCCCTGGCGGTACGGTCAGTCGTCCATCGGTCCATGGTCCGATCACCAGCTGTATCGTCCGCGTTTGCGATAGCTCTGGACCTCTGGGGGTGGTACTCGCATTTTCAAATTGTTTTCAGTGATTTGGAATCAGTCCACCTTAGGCCTCGTGTTCGTTTACCGTGGATTGGTTACAGGGCTGGTTTTGTTCCAACCCTGGAATGAGTGAATCCATGCCTTTCACTCAATCCACTCCCTGACTCAGTACACAGGGAATGAAACCAATGCACAACAAAGCAATGTTCGGTAATAATTCCAGTGTTTCGTTTCAGCACAAAAGTATGGTCGGAATACACAGGGAACTGTCATCATGCTGGAAGGAAAAACATAGAGCATTGACATGATAGTGATTACAGTTCTGAAACTGAAAGACCATCAGTTCACTACTGATTTATAAGTTGAACTAAACTCTAATAAATTTTTGATTTACGAGCTGAACTAAAACTGAATTAAACTTTAGTAAATATTAGGATTGAACCCCTTGCATTTGCTTGCTTGGGCAGAAACCAAACTTCAGTACCGTAAGGAAAAACTTCAGTCCATGAAGCAACAAAAATACTGCACATCATCTCAACCAACTTTCTCTGCATGCATCGAAACACAAGAATATAAATCATCATTAAATATGTTGCAATTTATTCAATGATGTCCGATGGAATGTCATAAACCTTTGAGGCACTTCCTACAGGAAAACTTGTGCAAAGAAAAATATTAATTCCATGACAAAGAATGTGAAGATGACATAATGCCTAGCAGTAGGGCTGGTATACGATATCTCAGGGCTTATGCCCTCCAAGCAGTCAACAAGCAAAACAAATGGCCTATGCTGCACGTGACTAAATATGTGTGCATAAGTTGAGTATCAAGATTTGAAACTGCTGACTCACAAGCACTTGTTAGGATTGATAAGATGACTTACAGGATAATCAAAAATGCCGAAAATGCTCAATGCTGAAAATTCTTCTTCGATGCAAGGCAATCAAGAATACATCAAGAAATGAATCCATCAAACTTTCTTAGTTCAAGAAATCAAGAAATAGCTACTGAATAAAATACATTTCTTTCTTGACAAGCCTTGAAAAAATTGCCCTTTGCCAAGTGCTAATATCTAGTAATAATTTCTTCTTCAGCACAAGGCAATCAAGAATAGAAAATACTCAATGCTGAAATTCTGGAAAGAAAATTAGCAGAACATGTTAAAATTACTATTAGCTATCAAGAGCAGAAACATTGAGCAATCAATAACAGCAATAGGTACAACTCAGGCATGGTTAAAAAACATAAGTCAGGACCAATCAGTGTACGCATTTGCTAGTCCAAAAAACATAAGTCAAGACCAAGATCACTGATTTACTATATATAACTTATTCTTGGTTGAGCTACAGCAAGTATGGAAATAATAGATCAATACTTTATCAAACTTGCCAATAATATCAGTCACAGAAAAAGGAAAAAATTCAAAAAATAACAAAACAGAACATTACCTGCTGCTAAGCCATTTCATTTCTTAGCCAAATCATTGCAGCTTCTTGATCTTCATTGCATGCACTCAAAAAGATTTCCCTGTTCTCTTGGTTCTTGAAAACAGCATACGCCTTAGCCTTCTCTTTTTTCGTTACATCCAACGTGTTCAAAACTAAGATACACTTGGTGATGGAGAAGTTTTGCCCTTGACCACCCTCCTTCTCTCGTGCTAACTATGCACTTTTCTCTTCTACTTGTTGTGCCCTCATTTCTAAGTACCTTTCCATCATATTTTCTATGTTACTACTCTTCTTTGCTTTCTTAGGTTCTTTAGGTACACCAACACTTCTTTGCTTTCTTAGGTTCTTTAGGTACACCAACAGACCTTTTTTGTTCTCTTGGTTCAGCACTCACAAGTTGAACTTCTTCCTCTCTTGGTTCTGCACTCCTCTGAAATATTTCTTCACTCCTTTGGCCACCTTCACTAGCCTCATTTTGTACTTCTTCCATCCATTGCACTTCTTCCAAATCTTGGATCTCATTTGCATTTTCAGTTTCAACAATAGCCTCATCTTAGAGAGACTCAACTGCAGAAGTAAAGTTGTATGCTCCTTCTGCTAGTTGACCTAAACAAAAATAAGCATCACAACAGAATACTATTACTTGTCCATTTATAGAACACTACTTTTGCTCCTATTAGTTGATAGAAAAATAAAAAACAGAACACTACTTTTGCTCCTCAAAATCAACATTTACTTGTTCTAGAATAAACATTTAAAATGAACAGAACACTATTTCACAAAATAGAATACTATTTCACAAACAGAACACTACTTTGCATAACACTGTTTCACAAAAGTGTTTTGTTTTACCATAAACAGAACACTATTACAAACATATACTTGTGCTAGAATAAACAGAACACTACTTGACAGAAAAATTAAAACAGAGCACTATTTGGCACTGAATAAACAGCAAACTGAGATAGAAAAATTAAAACAGAGCACTATTTGGCACTGAATAAACAGCAAACTGTAGAAAAATTAAAACAGAGCACTAGAATAAACAGCAAAGTGAGATAGAATTTACCATCATAGAGCTCGCTTAGATCATCAAACAAAGGAAAAGTGGCCTTTGTGTTGTGAAGCTTCTTGATCTTTGGGTAACTCAACACATTCAAACAAACATGTGCTTGTTATAAACCAAGAATAGAAACAATAACAGTAAGATATCCTAAAACTAATAGTAAGAAACTCTAAAAATAATAGTGAGATACTCTAAAAATAACAGCAAAAACTTACGGTGATCAAGTTGTCCCACTGAAATGGTTTTACTTGTAACATTTGCCTTGTATGATCCTAGGAACAGCCACTCTCTCTTTTGGCATCTTTTAACATCTCGTAATCTCTTTTAAGTTCTCTTTCTTTGTCTTGAATCTGTTCTTTAGTAAAGGACACATACTTGTTCTTCTCATAGAATTCCTTCACCATTCTACTCCACACTTCCGAGCTCCATCCATTGTCTCTGACGGGATCACGTACCTCGGGTACCCAACCGATCGCACCCGGGCGCACAACACCTCAAGACGGGGTCGGACGATCGTGGGTTCCGACCCCCCAACAACGATCTACAGTAGTCGCGCCTTAGCCACGCGGGCGCACGAAGACCCCGGCCTCCGAAGGCCGACTCCCGGGAACGACCCCTGGGGGGTAGGTACCGCATAATGGTACATTTACTCTGACAGGCAACCGTCATCCGTCCTGACGGGACGGGACAAGATTCACCACAGCAACACTCCAGCAGAAAGCTGCGACGGCCGCGGAACAAGACATGACAGCACTGTAGCTGGCACAGTGGCACTGGACGAATATCACAGTACTCACCATAGCACGTGACGCGACGGGTCACGACCATGCTTGGACGAAGCGAAATGATGGCGAAAACGATGGAAGGGCCCACCTGTCGGCGAGACGGCAGAATAGTGCGGGGCCCACTGCTTGTAACCCCAGAACCCCCTCCTATATAAAGAGAGGCCCGGGGGGCACGAAGGCCACGACTACATCCTCACGAACCAACAGTCATACACACACGAAAGACAAAACCACGAGCTCCATTAGAACCCAGCGTCTTTGCATCCTTCCGAGCAAGCATCCTCGCTCTCCCACGTTTCGGATCCTCCTGCAAAGAGAGGATCCTCGCCCTTGTAATATTATCAACGAGATAATTCGCCCCTTAGACGTAGGGTATTACACCGCTCGTGGTGGCCCGAACCAGGTAAAAACCTCTTTGAGTCTTCCGTAGACTGGGCCACATCGAACCCGAAGGCGCACCTCCCCCTTGATCGTATATTTACTGTGCCAATGGTCAGAACGCCGACAGTCACCTCTTTCACCTTTGTTTTTGTGCTCAAGAAGGATGTCAACAAGAGACTTTTCTAGCGAAGAGTTCCAATAAGCTCTTCTCTTAGCTACAGCAACAAGTAGTTTTTTTTGCAATGGGAAAATATTAGGAAATAGAAAACAATATAACTCTTGTCCAGTAGGAAAGCACTAGAAAACATAAAGCAATATACCTCTTGGTGAAGCTCCACTCTTCTTAGCTTGAGTAACTTTAGGAGATTTTTTTTTATCGCACTTGTCGCCAATAAGCTGAACTTTGGAGACCCCCTCCTAATGGTATTTAACTTCAGAGAACCTCTTCCAACCATCACTAATAGAATTTATTCAATTATTACAACTTAGGAAGAAAACTAGCTAGTAATCAGCCCACTCATTTATTATAGACTCTGCTGTACATCATGGTGATCAACCACCTTATTCATGATAGACTCTATTATACATGTTGGTAATCAGCCCACATGGCCTGAGCAATAGTGTCTCTCAATGCATTCCCTTCTACACTGCCTTGCTCATTTGTGTGGTCACCATTGGGTAAGTCAACAAAATTTTGTGGGTCGATATTATCAGGTTGGTCATTCAGTCAGTCCTCATCTCCATTGAGTTCCTTAATAAGATTGTGTAATATAGCAGCAGCAACCGAAATCTTGACTTGATTGTCCAACATGTGAAATGTTGCCACTTTAAGGATTGGGAAACGCTTTTTAAGCACCCCTAATGCTCTTTCCACATGGTTCCTAAGTAGCGCATGGCGGTGGTTAAAAAGTTCTTTTGGGTTTTGAGGTCGTCGATGTCCAGTTCCAAACTCTTTTAAGTGATATCGGACTCCTCGGTAAGGTGCAAGGAAAAATGGAGTGTTTGCATAACCACCATCAACAAGATAAAACTTGCCTGGAGGTACATGAAAACCTCTACTTATAGCAGATCTTAGCACTCGAGAATCTGTGACTGAACCCTCCCATCCACTAGAAATGAAAGTAATCTTGAGGTCAAAATCACAAGCCACCATCACATTGATGCTAAGTGTTCCCTTTCCATTTCGAAAAGGAGCAACCCTTTCAGATGATATGGAAATAGAAATATGCGTGCCATCAATGGCACCAAGACAGTTCTTGAAGAAAGAATAGAATCTAGGATTTCCTTCGATATATGGATGGACTTAATTAGGATTGGGAGCCTTGAGAAAGCGGTGAGACAAAGTGGGGATGACTTTCTTAAAGAAATGGTTGATATGATGGTGGAATGTATCATTACTATGGTGAAATGTTATATGGAGATCTTTATATGAAGAATTATGGCTAAGCATGTAAAGAAAAAAAATGCAAGCTTCTCCTCAACCTTAATTCTTGTATCACGTACAATTTAGTCCTTCTGAGATAATTGGCCAAGGATATGAAGATTCACAGTTCCATCCTAAATGCTACCTGGTAATTCTTGACATGTCCTTCAAGCCGTCGACGAACCTTAACCTCGCCTTTTTCTTCTGATGTATGACGTTGTTTCTTTTTCCCTCCTCTACTAGAGCCCAACATATGTAGGGCAAGGAAAACAAACAATATCATGTCATCATCCTCTTGATCCCTTCTCTTTCTAATATGTTCTCTCAAAGACATACTAAAAAGAAAACCATACACAAAAAATATATACATTAATATGTTGCTAGAGCACAAGTGTGCACTACTATCATAAGATGCACAGAATTTAGAAAAAATAGAAACAGAAACAGAGATATGACTATACCTTTTGGAGTAGGTGTAGGATCCCAAGATGGACGAGGTTCGTCTTCTCCAACTCGAACAACAACTGGGAGGATCTGCAAGAGTAGTATACTTGTGTTAAAAAAAAATTTAACTGAAAAGATAACACTGTATAATCCTTTATCAAGAATTGTCATAATACAACCAATGTACTTGTAATCAAATTGTATAATCCTTTGTAAAGAATTGTCATAAACACAACACAAGGATGGCACTATATTCCTTTCCCTTTCTTCTGTTTTTTATTGTTCAGTAACAAAAGGATGGCAAACTACAAACAAACACTGACTACAAACAGAGATAAATACATGATGCACAGATAGTAAGTTATGGTACAGAGTTAGTGCTGTAATAATAAATTTACACTAATATGAGATCTAGTTGAAGCAATTTGCATTGTGGCCGGTCCTCCACTCCTGAAAACACCTTAGACTACGGTGGCTGTTTTCTTCACCAGTCATCAGATTAGCTACGAAATAGGCTATGCTATCTGGTGATGGTGTAAGGGTGCCGCTGGACAATCATTCTAGCTAGGCTAAAATTGAGGCCGTCAATGTATATAGCAATTACCATCCATAGTCTGTCTGGTCTTGGACCATGTGTGCAGGCACGCACAAACAAGGCACCAACCGCACTAATCACTTTCTTGTTCGTGCTAATGACAACTGATTAACCACGCTAACTAGGGCTGGCTAGAGCATGAGGCCTGCGTCAGCTGCTAGACCAGTGCCTCATGCCTAGGCGAGCAGATCTAGAGCAGATCGCAGCGTGCAGCGGTCGTAGCAGCAAATCGGTGAGAAAGATGGGAGAGAATCCGACAAGGGTCAAGATCTCACCAGAGAGAAGCCAGCAACCGGCGAGGATGGATGCCGACGGAGGGAGTGCCGCGTCGCCATCGTCGCCAGCCGCGCCGCTCGCCTCTTTTTGCCACAGCCGCCGCCACTCGTGAGACTTCGGCTTCTCCGTGGATTCAATACGGGCCGGTAATGGGTGGGAATGAGTGGGAATGGGTGGGATTCATACCAAACCGGGTATAAATGAATGACTATTCCAGTCGGACCGTGTTTTCCTTCCGGGCCGCGCCATTCCAGGCCGTCCCATACCGTTCCTAAGCCAAACCACAGGTAAACGAAGGCCTTGTTCGGTTAATATTGGATTGGTTCCGCTGGGATTGATTTCAAAGACTATGTAGCAGTTTATTTGTGCCACTTGCAGATTGTGTCCGAACCTAAATATAGCAGTTGTCCTCTATTTGATTAGGAAGCAAACCACACCTCAACAGTACTGGAACCAATTCAGGTTTGAAACTCACCACAGTGGTGTAACATGATTTATATCTCACAATCATTGCTCACATTGTTCTAGGATGTGTATCAAAAGGTCTTGTGAACATCCAAATCTAAGGCCGGAATCAATCCTACTTTACTGCCGAACAAAGCCTTAGTCTCTGTTCGGTTTTGGAAAAATGAAAGTGGAATGAAGTGAAATGAGAAGATTGAATCCTCACACTTAGAGTAAGGGATTCATTCCCTCTCTAATCCACCTGATTGGTGCATAACCAAACAAGATCTAAAGCTTTGTTCGATCTGCGTCGAAACAGGCATGGAACCGTTCAGGATTGATGGGATTGACCAGCATGGTTTTAAAACATGTCTAACTCAGAAACGACCATTCGGTTAGATGCGGTTCAATTTGAAATTCAATTTATTCCACCTATTCATATCCCTCCTCAAGTAACGGAACCGCACACATCAATTAGTATCGGAATGAAATCGACCGATGTTAACAATGTGATGCATGTAAAGTTAAAGAAGTTTCAGATTCATTATTTGTCTTAACCGAACATATAAATTTAGTAGTAGGAATAGAGGAATCATGGATTTAATCCTACACATGGTTTGAGTGACACATATGGATCCACTCAATTCAACCCTAGAACAAATACGGTTTAAGAATGATAATCATGTCTACCGAACAAGCCCTAAAGCATCGTTCGATTATGGTTGAGGTGGAGTGGGTTGGAGTGCAATGAGACAGATTCAAACCATACTTAACTTATAATGGGTTCAATCCCAACCAAACCAAATCTAATCCATGTACGAGAGAGGTGAAACGAACAAGGTCTAATGGTCTAACTAATACTACTGTCTGGAATACATATCCAGCTTTTACATTATGTTGCATACAACCCAGCTTGTTACCATTAGAGTATGATTGGCAAATATTGACATGGATATGACCTTTAAATATCTAGCACACCTTCACCATTAGCTCCATGTATGATTCCTTTTGTAATGGTTTTCAAAAAGCATAACCAATATGTATCTCTTAATATCACCTACTCCCTCCATCCCAGTGTAAAGAGTCATTTTAGCAAAAGGAGAGCAAGCCAAAATGTCGGTTGGTTTTACCCTGCTACCCCTATTGAATGAGTCCTTTCTATCTCTCACAACTCACTGCTCAGCAAATTAGTGCATCTTCCTGCGAGCATGTGAGGACATGCTGCTAGGAGCTGTGAGGAGTTATTGCGGAAAAGGGGAGTGCTTGCGCCGAGATGCAACTGAACGGCATTTCAACTGGGACAAAATTTGAAATGTAAAATGATTCTTACATTGGGACGGAGGGAGTATATCAATGACATCATAGATTTTTCTGTATACACTATCATTTTTGCATAACCATATGAATCAGAACATGATTGCCCATCCTGTAAGAATTAAGTGTTTTTCTTTGGTTCCATTAGCAGTTAACCAACTATCAAAAATGTGTTTCATATTTTTTAGGTTCTGGAGCCTATTATACCAAATGGATCTAGCAATGTGACACTGAAATAAGTGTTGTATAGCTTAATTTTGATTGCATAATGAAATCTGGAATTGCCTTTCCATTTACATTTTACTATGTTGTCTTCCGTTAGAATGAGTATCTTTCCTAGGCACCAAAGAAATATCTTTATTTTTAGAGGAACTTTAACATTCCACTAAATCCTTATGCTGAGATAATTAGAATAATTGGAATTAGTAACATCTTATTATGCATTGATCTTAGGAAGAATATACCATTCCTAATTACTTAGTTTCCATATAAATGGATGTTACGGAGAATCTAGCTATAATGGCTAGTTCTTAGGTAACAATTATTTCACCAGTTGATCCAACCCAGCTTTTAACAGCTAATTGATGTCAAGTAGTCATTCCTAATGGCACGAAGTTATTATCTCTACTGATTTGGAACATGGTACTGAAAGAATAAGGGGGCATTTGCTTATGTGACCCTCTTTTCAAGGGGATAACAGCCGATTTGATCTTGCTTTTTCAACTGTGTTTATTTGACCGTGCTTTTGTGCTCCAAATAGCCAATTTGACCTCTATTTGTTTAAAAAAAGAGTTAAGTATTTTTTTGGTCAAATAGGCTATTTAGAGTCCAAAAGTAAAGTCAAATAAGTAAAGTTGAAAATAAAATTAAATTGGCTATCAACATTCAAAACAGGGCACACTAGTCTTGTTAGTGTGCGGCGTGAATCAGTGACATTACTTTTAGGAGTCTTGTGGCCTGGTCGTGTACTGTTCAACTCTCATTCGCTAGCTAGCTCGTTTATAAGCAATGAATCACGAGTTGCGTGCATGTTGAGGCGAAAAAAGAAGTGGCCTTGGTGCGTGTCATAACAAAAAGAACAAAAAAGTTTGTTCTCTTGAGCTGTAACGTGTGATCCTGAAGGAAAAACATATGACGAAAAGAAGCAAAAAATATATTCTTGTGCTCTCATTCTATTAAAAATACTGAGGAAATCCATGCATTCTATATGCAAATTTCTTTCTTCTTTCCCTCGCTCGTTGCTCGTACCTCCTCCTCCCCAGCTAGAGCTACGTACTCCAGTCACCAATTAAACAATGTCGTGGTGGCACCGTGCAAGTCCTTGGGATAAAGCCGGTGTCATCATCGCCATCGTGCTCATCCTGATCATGAAGATTGCATGTGTATTATGTTGGCTTGCAAGGAAGTGAGCGAGCTTTGTGCCGTGTCATCCATGTGTAAAGATAGATGTTCTCCATGGCATAATCATCAATGTGTTTTTATTGACAAAGCCATACGTGCGTTTAATATACTCCCTCTGTCCTACAATAAATAACAATTTAAATTTTTAGATATCTACATTTGATCATTTGTTTTATTCAAAAAATTTGTGAATTTTTTTTATACTGTACTATATCCGTTTCAAAATATAATCATTTTTAGGTTTGAATAAGGTCAAACTTTTTTAACTTTTAATAATAATATCTAGCAAATTACATAATTTTAATGTAAAAATATAATTTTTATGAAAGCTTATTTCATGATAAATTCAAAAAATTTAATTTTTATATGATAAAACATTATTAGTTATACATTATTAATGGTCAAAGTGATAAAAGTTTGACTTTGACTACACCTAAAAATACTTATATTTTGAAATAGAGAGAGTAGAAATTTTTCTATTTCCTTTTTTTCTCCGTCGTGCAGGGGCTACCTCGCACAGGGAGTGCGAGGCGGTAGGATTTGGGAAATTTGTGGATGAGGGGGGTACATGGTGGACAGAGAGAAGGCTGGGAGAGACGGAAATAGTTTAGGGTTTCACGCCTGTGAGGGGGAAAGTATTTTAGGTCTAGTGCCCGGCAACTCATTGCCTTTTTCCGACCAAGTTTGGGACAACGCGTCGCTAAATCATCTAACCGTCGCCGACTAATAGAGTGTTGTCGGTGTTTCGTACATCGGCACAGTAAATTTATACGATCGAACGGGGGATCGTGCGTTTTCAAAATCAAATGGCCTAGTGTACAAGTGAGACTCAAAGGTTAACTTGGTTCAGGCCGTCTCGAGGTGTAATACCCTACGTTCAAGGGTGAGAGATCGATCGTATGAATCTCAAGAATACGAGAGCACAATGCGGAAGGGCTCCGGATGGATCCGAGAGTCCAAGCTCGTATGATGGAGGTGATTTACAGGTGGTGATTATCACTGTTGCTCTATGTGTCTGTCGCGCGTCTTGTATCTTACTTGTTTTTTTCTCTCTTTTTTGTTGCTCCTCCCCGGGTGCCCTTTATATAGGGCCGGACCTGGCTTGTCTTGACCGAACCATGGTTGGAGTGACCAGACTGGTTTGAGCATCTTGTCGCCTACGGAAGCAGATGACTCCTTGATAGATGGGGCCACGGTCTTCAGAGAATCATGCTCTCTAGGGTTTGGGCCAGACGATCAACGCCTCCTGTTCGTACCCTTGTTCACTGAGAGAATATGGTTGCTTTACTGCTCAGTTTTATCGTCTGGATGGCTGATTCTCGTTCAATCGGATAGTTACGGAATCTTTCTGAATACTTATCCTCTTCGCGTAAATGCACATCGCCAAGGATTCTGAATCGCCGTGTTTGCTGGAGTGATAACTGTTTCCCAGCGGTCAGCGACGAGTCTCGACCGCTAGGATCTCGATAGCTTGGGTCCCGACCCTTAGGGGTCAGAACAATTACGCCTCCGTCTTTGAGCCTTGACGAGGCTTTTCGACCGTTGAGGCCGAGCCGTCTTTATGAAGTCTTTGGTGGGCCGCTGAATTGCGAACCATAGATGGGTCGCGTCGTAGGAGTTGATCTGTAGATACTCGAGGTACACTATTCCAATAAGTGTCATTAAATGAGCAATTAGAGACCCAAAATGAGCCGGCCATTTTTATCGGTTTATAAACGGTAGAAGTAAACCATGCATGGTGTGGTGAATTTGCGGCTGTTGTTAGGTCCATAAAGTAGGCTAATTAATCAAAAATGGAACTAAATTAATATCAAGGATAAATTTTGATATTTGAAGGAGAAAAAAAGGCACTTTGGTGGCGATAAATTTCCACCTCTCCTCAACACGCGATAGATCAAAAATCCTATAAATTGTAACAATTGCTAATACTCAGATGGCGCCTTCGTATATTCAACTTCTACAAGAGAGAGAAACACCAGTCACAAAAATATTCAGGAAAGACAATAAAATAACTCTACACCTGAAAAAAAATGTCACTTGGGATGGGTTTCTAGGTTGAAGATGTCAATATGAGCTACGCGAGATAAGGGTAACGAGAAATGAGGGGTGTACGGTGAAGCATGCTTTAGACAAACAATCGGTTATGTGACAGCGGAAGTGGGCGTTACGATCTTTTGAGTGTGATTCGCAATTAGATACTGGAAGAAGTGCATTTATAATGTACAGTGAAAAGAATTCAGAGCCTAAAAAAGCCATCAACTTTTTTTCCATAAGAATACAGAGTGTTAGAATCCTTTACAATTTTTGAAGTCCTAATTAAACATCAACATCTGCTGCTATGTCAGATCTTATTCACATTTACACCATAACTACACTGAGTTAAAGATGAAAGTCACGAAATTAGAGCAAGATTTAGTTTCTAGCACTAGGATCATGAAAACTAAACCTCGTGCTGTTTGGAGTGTACAACCAGTCTCTTTGCAACCAACCGAATACCGGCATTTTGCTGGTAGTCATATATTTCGAGCGAGAAGAATGAGTCCAACTCGATCCCTCGAAGAAACAGAGAGTTCAGCTCGGTGGCATCTACCTTGCTAAAAGCAAGCTTCTGCGTGCTACCACTAGGCTCTTTCTGGCATATATCTGTTGCGTAACTCGAAGAGTCACCGCTGACAATAGTAGGAATGCTGCAAACGAGAAGGCCTCTGTCAGCGTTTTGAAAAGAATACTGGTTAATGTTTTACAGTTTAAGAGGAGAAGAAAACTCACTTTAAGCGGATAGTTGGACTATTCACATATCCATACTTCTTGATCAAAGGTCTCCATTCAGACGTGCTGCCAGATTCCTGAGATGACCGACGAGCAAGATCATCACAGAATTCTAAGACCTTGCTGAGATTCTCAGAGATCTCAACAGCTAGGCTCAGCTTTGGCCGACCAGCATTGTCTAGATACTTTGTACTGACTCCGAACTGGACTTTCAACCCAGCACAACAAAGTTGTAATGGGACATCCTTGTGCAGGATTGATGTCCTACAACCAAACTGATGTAATGGAGCCACTGATATTTTGATAAACTCTGTTGAAACATCGTCTGGCTCAAGAAACGACGAACAACCACTGGAACTCGCACACATCTGCGTAGTGGCATCTAACTTCATTTCCTCAATATTAGATACCAACACAACAGATTCCCTGCTTATTGCAGGACTTGTTCCCTGATTATCCTCCTCCAGAACCGCATTAACAACTGGAGAAACTATCCGCTGCCGTTTTGACGATTCAGGAGAAGAGTTTGGTTCAAGTTTTAGTCCCCCTGGGGAAGCAGACCCATTAGCTTGGGTTCTTGTTATTGCACGCTCAACTATGTTCTCAGCAGTAAGCACTTCTGGAAGGCTTGCCTCCTGTGAGGAGAAATTAGGATTTAGCCAACACCTGATATATGACCTACCCTCAACAGTGAAACAGAACAGAACTATAGAAACTGAAACATACCAGGAACAGCACTGTAGCGCAATACTTGAGAACTTCAAGGTTCATTCTAACATCATCAAGACTCCTGATAGGAGTGCAGAGAAAATTAGATAACAATCACTCCAGCTCATGGTTGGCAAAACCAAATATTAAAAATAAAATGTGGACAATCTCAACTTCTAAGCTGTAATCCTTATTGATATGAATATCCTAGTAAACAGTAAATAAGCTGTCATTGCAAAAATACGTGAAACACAAAAACTAATGATAAATTCAACAGTATAAAGTGGGATACATTGATCAATAACTGTACTTGTGTCGGATAGACTGCCATTCTCAATCAATATGTATTAAGAGTTATGTTGATACAGCACCAATGAATGACACTTAATCGCAATGATCAGCAAGATAAATTAAAAGAATCATTGTGCAGAACCTGTACAATGAAAGCTAAATTTTGAAAAAGCACAACGAATTCAAATGCAGCATGTCATTTGGATATGCATGATATCTACCTGTGTCTTTGTTTCCCTAGGCCGAAGTAATTAGCCAAGCTTGCCATCTGCACAATAAGAAAAGAAGTTCAATCCACCAACCATATATCAAATCCCAACTGCATTGGGCAAAAGAGAGAATACACGATTAGAGTTTGCTCAGGATTCTAGGCAAGTGATAGAAGCAGAGGCATGGTTACAGCGAGAACTTAAGAAAAGAACATCAGATACATTCCTAGAAGGAGCTGTCACTACGAGTCATTTATATCTAAAATATGCTTTTCGAAATTAAACGTTAGTCCTCATCAACATATGGTTATGTACCTTCATGTCCCCTGCTCTCCTCCCAAACCGCTGGGTAAGCAGAGGTAAGGTGTCAATCATCCCCTTGGGTTCAGGAGGAGGTCGTCCGATCTCAGCGAATGCCTCCCTTACTCTTGCAGAATCAAATCTGACGATGTTGTGTCCTGCCCAGACCCGTCCTGTTCAAGATCGACATAATTTTTCATGTTAGTGAGATTTCTTATCAGAAAGTTGAGGCAGATGTTAGATAAACAAGGACATGATTTCTGCTTCCACTCTAAAAAGTCACAACCTATTCAATTCTAACGACCCTCATGAAATTGAGAATCAGAAGTGCTATTTCTGGGTCAAGCAGAGGCATGGTCCCTTACGCGTACGGTTGCAATAAAAAAGGCCTTGGCTCACCGTGCAGGATCCCGTAGACGGCGTCGGCGACGTCGCGGAAGCTGGGCGCCCCGGAGACGGCGTCCCTGGTGATGCCGTTGCAGCGCACGGACGCCGCGGAGACGGCGGACGCGGGGTCGGCGGGGCGGACGAGCGTGGCGTAGGAGGCGACCTCGACGAGGCGGCGCGGGCAGACGAGGATGGCGCCGAACTCGAGCAGCGCGTACCCCTGCCCTGCGCGCTGCGGGACGGACGTCTCCACGTCGAAGAAGGCGATCTCGGGCCCGCCGGCGGCGGCCGGAGCCTCGGCCGCGGGATGGTGAGGCTCGGACATGGAGGACGACGGCGGCGCCATTTTCTGTCCGCGAGGTGGTGATGATTCTGTGGGGCGAGGCGGAGGGGACGGGGGAGTGGGAGGGGTATATAGCTTGGGTGTCAGGTTAGGGCTTGCGTGGGGGGAAGGGCCGCGGTGCGAGTTGGCGTGACGGCGGCGAGGAAGAGGAGGAGGAGGAGGAGGAGGAGAAGAAGGGAAGAAGGTGTTCGACGGAATGGAATGCCGGCGGTGGCGTGGGGACGGGGGTTTGGGGTTGCACGCGGAGGTGGAATTGGAATAGGATTGCGGCTGTGCTTAGGGTTTCGGTAAACTGTGATGATGAGTTTGTTATAGGGCCAGCTCGCTTGCCGCCGAAGGAAGGGAGCCGCGTTCCTCTGCCTTTTTCTTTATACGGAAAACTTAACTACTCATTATAATTATTTATTATAAAATTAATTAATAATTGCATGATTTATGATTTTATTTTTTAAATATATTAATATAATTTAAATAAAAAATAATCTTAAATTATGAAGTATTAATTATACAATAGATGAATAAAATTAAATATGACAAAATTTATCATAGCAAGTCAAAGAATATGAATGAAGTACTCGCTACCTTTTGACACGATTGGATAGGGCGCTCTGCTTTCTGCTCCTGAGCGGATCGACCTCGTCTCATGCAACGACGCGGAGGCGTCGAATGGGCCACGTGTGTGGATGGGAGCAGCGATTGTATTTTTGCAGAGACCTCTCGTCACTTCGGTTTTTCGTTTCTGCTCCACCGTATCTCTACTACACTAAAGTCTTTTTTAGAATGCGGAATTTTTTTGTTTTCTGTATTTTTTTTCTGTGAATTTGAACTGATTTTTAAATTTTCTGTAAGATTTCTGTAAAATTCTTACGTTCCAAAAAAAAGCCTAAAGTTGTTTGTTATGATGGCCCATGGGCCGCTCAAAGTGAGCCCTACACTACAGTTGATTGATAGGATGGCCCATAGCCCACTCGAAGTTAGCGCATGGGTTCTCCTCCGTTGTCTTCCTCATACCATCGTGTGTGTGACCGCCACCGATAGAATGTGACGGAGGTCGCGTGGTACAAATCCTGTGCACTATGAGCATAATTGAATGCCATCTCAATACGACCAGGGTATAGGCGACCAAACACTCCTTCGCTACACGCGTAGAACTTGGCTGGCAGTGCTCCGCGAACCAATTAAACGTCAGTCGCATGCGGGCAGCCTGGCTTAGCACGACGTCTTGCGGCGAACCAATCAGCCTCTGTGGGAATCTTTGGTCCATGACGACGAAGATAGTGTTGTATCCGTTCTATCAATAGGTGCGCACGAATCTCAAAACATTCTATAACTCGCTAAGGCTCTGTTTGTAAGGTAGAAATTTCGTATGAGTTCACATGAAGCAATTCAATTTCACAGAGAAAAATAGAAAATAGGACAAATTTACACGTTTGAAACTGTCGGCCTAAATATTTGGATGGGCCTCTTCTTTGCTAGGCAGAGGTTCCGTAAACGTACATGGGCTTTTATCTTGACAGCTGAAACACATATGAAGCCCAAAACTCACACAACGCGGGCCTACCATCGTAACCCCAAGCAGCAACCATGGCGGCGGCGGCCTGGCTCCGGCGAGCAGCGTCAGCGGCGGCGGCGGGTGCGCCGCGCATCCCGTGCGGGATCCCCACCCTCCCAAACCCTCCACCCGCTACGATAACGCAGGTTACCGCCCTCGCGCTACCCGCCAGCAGCGCGGCCATGGAGCTCATGGCCGTCCCGAAGAAGAAGGTAGCTCCACCGCCTCCTCTCCTCTCTCGCGTTAATACCGTATTCTTAGCTTCCTAGCATCCTAGAAAGCTGCGTTCGCGTCGTCCTGCTGAATACTGGTGGGGATCTGCAATTCTGCATCAGCATATGTTTTGTGCGCGCCAGATGTTCGTTGAATTGTTCGTGAGCAGTGATTTCTGCTTTTTCATTTTTTTTTTTATCGCCGTGTTCTTTCCTGTGTGTTCCTAGTATAAAACATCGTCTCCTGAACATATATGCTTCGCTTCAAGCTCGTATCTTAGGTTTGTAAGGACAAAGTTAGCTGCTTGAGAGCGCCCTTTCAAGTTAGCAGGCCGCCGTTTATGACATACTCTAATGCAAAGTAGTCGTGATCAGTTTATCTTATTT
>BCLG01000481.1:161405-193816 GCA_001602295.1 Zoysia matrella
TTTTTTTTTTATCGCCGTGTTCTTTCCTGTGTGTTCCTAGTATAAAACATCGTCTCCTGAACATATATGCTTCGCTTCAAGCTCGTATCTTAGGTTTGTAAGGACAAAGTTAGCTGCTTGAGAGCGCCCTTTCAAGTTAGCAGGCCGCCGTTTATGACATACTCTAATGCAAAGTAGTCGTGATCAGTTTATCTTATTTGTGTGATTACACTTGCGTCCTGTTTTAGCTTTTGATCAGGTGAGGCAAGTGCTTAGGCTTAGCCGGCTTCATTTTTGCTGTGATCATCTTATTTAAATACTAGTATTTTCTTTTCCTATAGCAACTTTCAAGACATTCGTAGTGATGGCATACTTAGTCGTATGTTCTGTTTTATTTCAGGTCTCGAAGTATAAGAAGGGACTGAGGAATGGACCCAAAGCCCTGAAGCCTGTTCCTGTAATTGTCCGCTGCAGGTAAGTCCGAGAAAATGTTCACACTCATGAATGACTATTTGCATGCATATTGTGACATAATGTACTTTTCTGCATTGCTTTCACTGTAGCCCTTCCTGACATCCTGAAAAAAAAAAAGAGATCCGTTTGACATATTTCAAATTTCACAAGTACGTGACACTCCACAAAGTGTCCTAGTTATTTGGAATATCAGAGCAATTTCTTTACTAAGCTCTTATTACACGAAAAGTATCATTTCTTTTTTTTTTCATTTTTAGTTAATTGTGCTATTGTATCTGCACACATCCAGTTGGCTTTTGATATACTATATGGTTTGGAAAGAAGAAATCGTATATGTAGGTTAGTCTTGGAGAATGACTTTGGGTTGTATAAAATTTATTCTTGGAGGCCATGTCTTGTCCGAAACGCCATGCATTTCTGATTGGAGGAAGAATACCAATTAGATCCTCTTGATAACTAAGCACTATTTACCAATTAGGTCCTCTTGATAACTAAGCACTATCTTGAATTCCTATTCGTGCCTTGCAAAATTGTTAGCAGGATCTTGTTTTCTACTCCCTCCGTCCCAAAACAAGTGACTTTTTGACTTTTTGAAATTGACTTTTGACTATTCGTCTTATTCAAAAAATTTACAAAAATACAAAAATGAATCAGTCAAGCTTAAAGTACTTCTAATAATGAATCATTTCATAATAAAATAAATAATATTTTTACAAGTTATTTGAATAAGATGAATGATTAAAGGGAGATGTTTGAAAATCTAAAGAGACCACTTATTTTGGGACGGAGGGAGTATACGATGAGTTATGTCTCCGAGGATTATTGTTTCCTTTCAAATCAAGTGATATGAGTACAGTTATTCTAATCTTTGACAACAAATGCCTTCTAGGGGTGTCATCAGGATCTTGTTTATTTCCATTTGATGAGCTATATGCGTCAGTTGTTGCAGTATTATGTCGAAATGTTGATGGGGGTATATTCGGTGACCTGCAGGTGTTGCGGTCGAGTGAAGCTGCCACATTTTTACTGCTGCAGCGGGGAAAGGGGGAGCCCTGATTCCTCGAGCTCGTAAAAGGAAGCCATAGGTGTTCTCAGCTTTGGAATCTTTGACATTGGATAGAAAGAGACATGATGGAACATTGAAACTGGATATCCTTCTGTGTTAGCCGTGAGTGTGATGCACAGCTACTATTTCCTTCTTGACTATTTCGGCTTTGATGTTGTACCCTCCCTTGGACATTTTGAAATAATAATTCAAACAATGTTGGGCATTGAGGATGTCGATCGCTGTTGTTTATCGTTTGGTTTAGGATCTGAAACAGAAGACCATCAAGGTGATATTATGGAATAGATAATACTGTATGCCAGTTTGCTAGCTACGGCGAGGAATAAATTGCCTTATCTTCTGGAGCGTGACCTCGGAATCTCTTTCTGGCGTCGACGCACGCCCTGCCTCTGCGTCGCATGCTTCTTTTCACCACCACCATTTCTTGTCCGATCAGAAGAGGGAAATGTAAGACCGGCAGGGATTGCTGCTTTATTCTAACGCAAGGCATATATGCACATGCCGCACACCATTTCCTCCCCCATTTTATTCGTGATGGGATTGGATGTTGTTTTTTCTTCTAACCATTTTGATTCCTGAACAACAATGCTCGTTCTCGTTGTAAAAAAAAAATGCTCGTTGTCAGTTAACCTACCATAGGGAAGCATTGAACTGAAAATTTTCTCGAAAATTTCTAATAACATTTCCCCCATTTCAAATGCAGCCTAAGCTATCGGAACAGGGTTAAAATATATCGATCATGGGGGGAGTCAAGGCTAGCAGTTTGACCAAAAATCATGAAAGCCAGTGAAATGGATCAAAAACCATCAGAAATTCAAAATTTTTAAAAAATAAAATTTGATCAATGCTACAGCAACTACTCGGTTTTTTCGTTTTACCGAACCGTTTCTTCGGTTTTGAGTTTTGAATGTTTAAAACCCATCAATTGTACCGTCTTCCCCTCGGTTTCAAACCAATTTTACCGATTTTCAAATTTCTGAAAATTTTCAAATTTTTATTTTTTTAACTACTCTAAACTAAAAACCGACCTACGAGAGAAACTAGAACGGTTTCACAGGTTACATGAAAACGGAGCAGTTTTGTCATCCGTGATCTGAACGTGACCTGTCAGCTGAATAAGCGAGGACCAGAATTGTCAACGGTTTGAACTGACTCTACGCTAAATTAGCGAGTGAAGAATGACATGTGGTTGTTGGTCTAATAATGGTCTTGGTCAGAAGAAAGAGCATTCTTCAACAGATGGACACCACATATATATCGATATAAATAAAAGTGACAGCGAGTTCGGCAGCCCACCGAGAAAAGAGGGACCGAGAGAACCGCTCGTCATTCAGGTTCGTCATCCGTGTGAATTCAAAGCTGGCAAACGAAACCCGTTTTCTATTTAAGCCAGGCGGAGCAGGCAGGTCCACGCGCCAACGCTGAACCAAACTGACTCCTGTTGCACCAGCCAGCCAAACCGCGGTACCGAGCGAAGAAGAACCCGCCGCCGCCGCCGTCGTCTTCCTCCCGCCGACCGGTCCGTCCGTCCGTGCCTCGCGTTCAGCGTTCAGTTCCGGCCGTACATGGCGCAGCAGCTGCAGCGAAGGGTGCTGCGGGTGGCGCCGCCGGGGCGCGGGGGAGGAGGATCAGACGGGGAGGCGTTCCCGACCGTGCAGGCTGCGGTGGACGCGGTGCCGCTCGGCAACAGGGTGCGCGTCGTCATCCGCCTCGCGCCCGGGGTGTACAGGGAGCCCGTCTACGTCGCCAAGACCAAGAACTTCATCACGCTCGCGGGGGACGCGCCGGAGTCCACCGTCATCTCCTGGGACAACACCGCCACGCGCATCAAGCACTCGCAGGTGAGCTCTCGCGTCGCACGCCCCTCTCCGCCCGCGTCCTGCTCGACGAAATGTTCGCTGTCAGTGTTCCCGAAAGGGGTGTGCGGCCCTTTTTACTGCTTCTTTCGTATGAAACTTGTGGGGGAGTTTAAAATTTTGTTCTTTCACACTCGTTTCTGTCGCGAAAGGCGATTAAACTTTTCAGATATTGTTGTTTCATTATTTCAACGTAGAGGGTATGCTAATTCTCCCGTCAGCACAGCACATGCGGAAAGTTGGGTAGGGAAGACTCTAGAGTCTTCTTGCTACAGGGTTCGGCTAAAATATGTGTAATGAATTCCATATTTTAAAACTGCTTAAAAATTGTAGTATCTCTAAGGTGCTGATTTGGATGTGAGATTTAGTGAAATAGATGAATGAATGATCTAGATCTCTCCTTTTTACTTGCCAATCCCATCCCCACCACCATTTCCAGTTTCCCCACCTAAGAAGACTCAGATGTTAAACTTTTTTTTTTCTTATAGTCATCCAGGGTTATTGGGACAGGAACATTTGGCTGCGGTACATTTATTATTGAGGGGGAAGATTTCATGGCAGAGAACATCACATTTGAGAATTCAGCTCCACAGGTACTACCAGTTGCCCCACTTTTTCGCCCTTGCTTGAAACAGATTGTCATGCCAGAGGTGTGGGATCGAAAGTTTAACAAGTGTGCTATTCCTGATACAGGGATCTGGACAGGCGGTTGCAGTGCGGGTGACTGCAGATAGGTGTGCTTTCTACAATTGTCGGTTCCTTGGCTGGCAGGTGCGTCTGTTCCGTCACCTCTTCATGTTTTTCATGAGAACCAACATTATTTTCTTATATCCTTATTCACAAACGCTAATACCAAATAAACAATATTTCAGGACACATTATATTTGCATTATGGAAAACATTACTTAAGAGACTGCTATATCGAAGGTCACTGTGACTTCATCTTTGGTAACTCTATTGCCCTCTTGGAACATTGCCACATCCATTGCAAAGCAGCAGGATATATTACTGCTCATAGCCGGAAATCTACTTCCGAATCTACTGGTTACGTCTTCTTGAGGTGAATGTTGTACCTTTAAGAGCGTTCTTATTGTGAGTCTATCATGTAAAGTTTTCTATTTTGCGAAGAAAAAATATATTGTTTTGTTTGATATAGACCCTTTTGGAACTTCTGAGGCCTGATCGTATCTGTGAAGAGCTTTATTTTGTAGCTTCAGCATTCAATGTGCTATTTTTGTTCCCTGATTAATTCGTTGCTTGAACAAATGGTCAGGTGTATTATTACTGGAAATGGTGAAGCGGGATACATGTTCCTAGGTCGGCCATGGGGACCCTTTGGGAGGGTTGTGTTTGCATACACTTTTATGGATCGTTGCATTAAACCTGCTGGGTGGCACAACTGGGACAAATCTGAGAATGAACGAACTGCTTGCTTCTACGAGTACAGGTAAATTGGGTAGTCACGATTTGCAGAAGTTTTCATTTTACATCCTATTACCGGTCTATCGGTCGCCCCCGCTCCTAATATCAGCCTCAAGTGGTGTTAAGTTAAAGAGAAAATTTCTTGTTTCTTTAGATGGAATACATGTTGTCGTCTTGCATAGATTGATCTCTCATGGAACATGACTGAATAATTTTAGCATCCTTGCCTTCCACTGGGAAAGGAATGCGGCTATGGTTTCCTTACATGGACGAGAATTTGCTCGTGTTGCTCTGAAGATAGTGGGTTCTTGATGCAGCTGAGACTGTAGTGCTTACACTTTCATGGTTATTTTTCTTTCAGGTGCTCAGGACCAGGTTCCAAGCCATCAAGCCGTGTAAAATGGTGTAGACAGTTGCTGGATGTTGAAGCAGAGCAGTTCCTTTCACACACTTTCATTGATCTGGACCAAGATAAGCCATGGCTACTCCAGATGATGGCGATAAGAATACCAGCCTCAGCATAATCTGATCCCAGGATACTAGTTCGTGCCTCCTTCCGTTGTCTATCTTATAAATAAATTTGGAGGGTGTATTATTAATTTGGTTCTACACTCGGTATGGATTGACACCGTGTCGATTATATTGAGATAAATGTTATTGTGACATGTGAGGTAGTGACTGATTTGATAACAACAATTCTGAGATACCGAGTGATACTTTACACATGCGCATATATGATGCCTCTTTTTCTTTCCCCTGTAGACTTGATCAAAGATGATACTGCAGGTGGCAGGCTTGCAGCTTTCCTAGCCGAAAACTCAGCTGCTAGTCTGCTACCTTTCTACTAACTCTGTTCTAGAATAATTTTAACCTAGATTTCATTAAATTTGTCTGATTAAATATTTATGTAAAATTAATCAACTATAGTATAAATTATAAAAGTTTTTTCATGACAAATTTAAAAGTACAAGTCTCATGTTTTTCAAGTTAGCCAAATATGTACTCTTATGTTCATTTTTATTTGTCACTCTATAATTCAAAAATCATTCTTACTTTCTAATACACTCTCTTTTTATTACACTTTTCTCTCTTAATCTCTTATCAATACATTTTCTCTCTTTTCGGTACAACTTTCTCTCTTTCTACTTTAATACTTTTTTTTTATTTTCTGACGACACACAGAGTTAGAATGAAAAATAAAAATGAACAGAGAATAGATGTCATTGGTCAAAAGACTCAAAACTAAATGGTATGGGATCCAATGTAAAGTTATTTTAGGACTGATGAAGTACCAAAGCATGCATATTCTTACACAAAAAGTACCTGCAAAATAAGAGATCAAAATCGTAAGAACTTAGTATTTCAATTTTGACGCTTCTGGTTTCCGGTTTGACATGTCTGTCGCATCTCCATCCTGTTCTGGCATGCGATATACCAGCCGTATCTGCCCGCGTCGCCATCCGGCATGGTATGAAGGTCCAAGCTAGTGGCCCCCCGCCGGGGTTGACGGCGGATACGGACGGATCGCAACGGCCTACCAGCAGCAACGCGTAACGCCATTTTGCCATTAGAGTACCGTGCCAGCTTTGGTTTTCGTTCTTGTTCGGATGGATGGATACGGATCAGGCTTTGGTCGCGTTGGCACTGAATATGAAGAGTCTCCAACTCCCATGCCTATGAAATTGAAGTCTCGAAACTGTTGAGAAGAACTTAATTATTCGCGACATACTAAGGTGCTTTTGGTAGAGATTATAATTATTCAAAAAATTACACACATTTTAGATTATTTATGAAAATCACTTATCTAACTTATCCGTATAATCTATTTTTTATGTCAAAGAGTGTTTGACAAAATAATTTATCTAATATAGATTTTAGATGGTGGGAATGGAAAAATAGTAAAAAACGACTATTTGTAACTTATGGGTGCTAGTATAAAATATAAAAATGCTTATAGATGGGTTTTAAATGTTTGATAGAGATTATAGCATAAGCTATGATAATCATAGTAAAATCAGCCTCATAATCTCCACCAAAAGGGACCTAAATATGAAAGGGATTTTTGAGCTAGTATGACGTGGAAATGGCGGATGTTAATGGAAGGGACCCTGCATTAAATTAGAGTTGTGGTGGGGAAAATTATTCCTAGCATGTTCTCAAACTGATATTGTTGTGATATGAAATTCAGTGTAATTAGTCAGTCACAAGCTTAAAATTTTTTAACATCAATTTAAGAACAGAGAGCGTACAATTCAAACGTTTCAAAACCTGTTCTACACATAGACAAATGTCTTAGGTCTAGAACCTACAAGCTATTTTAGTCCTATTTTCCTAACATCAGTGGACCAACATGGACAAATGGTGCTAGTGTTCTTGAATGTACTGCAAACAGTCAACCAGTTAGGATTTTGCATGTAAAGTAATTTTGAATACAATTTTTTTACTTATATACTCCACTTGCTTATATTCTCATTTGCTTGTTAAAATAGAATCTAGATAGTCAAAATAATTATTATACTTCCTTATTCTAAATAATTGTTGTCACTGTTTTGTTTAATTTGAACTAACCAGCAACACATTTTAAAAAAGAAGGGAGTATTTGTGAATGAATGGAGAGAGAGTAGGATATACGAGGCAATGATTGGACGCATTTAGTTTCCGTCCTATTCCGCAATTGGATGGTTGAGAGAGCTGTCTAGCCAGGCAGGTTTCATAGGGTAACAAGCAAACAAGCTACTCCTTTTATTTTTTTTAGTTATCGTTGTTAGAATAAGAATATGTCTTTACATCAAAATCGTTGGATTTGTTTTTTGAAGTGTAACAATATATAAAACTGAAGGAGTAGTCTATATAGGAATGCCTATATAATGAGAAAATTGTGTGCCAACAGTGCTACTTGGCATCACGTCTTAATAGTAATAATTGTTGCTAATATTAACTACTGGAGTTAACATCCACTAATATTAAGCTTGGTACCACGTATCCCCAATGTTACGCAACAATTATTTCCAATAATGATAGCTAGTGACATAGGGGACGTTTGGATGGTTGCATGAGGGCCGGCCAGGCTGAATAGATGGGAAAACTCTGTTTCTGACGAGAGATGCAACATTAATAAATAATTATTAATTAATTAATGTGTATTTAATAATATTAAAATATTTTAATATAGATTAAGGTTTAACATAATACATTTTATAATAATTATTTATTTATATTTTAATTTAATATATTATATATTTATACAATTAATCAAACATCGGCTCTTCTCAGTTTGGCTTTGTTGATGCAACAAACTATTACGTATCTGATCAGCTTGACGCAATGAAAAATTGTTTTACTAAATACTGAGCCATACAAGCAACTAAACGGACCCCACAATACATGCATATAAAAAACGAATTCAAAAAGGTACGGTGCAATTCATATATGGATCACCTCTGTTCACGTTTCAAGATACGACGGAAGTAGTTACCGTCGTTCGGATCTAAACCGGTGAAACGCAACAAAGCATCAGGCTACAGTCCGCGCCTTCTGAAAACCTTCACTCACATCAGCGCCGCCGTGGCGCGTTCGGCCCGGCCGCCGCCGACACTTCCACCGCTCTGTGGCTGACGCAGCCGGAGAGAAGCGCGGGCGGCCGGTCACGGCTCTGCCTCCTGGCGACGGGGCCCTTCCCGCCGTCACGCTCACGCCCGGAGTGGCTGCCGTCGGTTATCCGTCTCGCAGAGACGACGCGGTCACCGCGCTCCGGCGCCGGGTCCGCGGTCACCGCGCTCCACTGGATGCTCGCCTCGCTGGGTTCGTAGGGGCAGTCGTCGATCATGAGGCTCTTGATCTCGAACAGGTCCGAGCTCGACTCGCTGCCGTCGTCGTTGTCGTCGTCGTCGTCTTCACGCTCGTTCCCGCCGCCACCGGCATCGCCGACACGACCGTTCGCAGGCACGTTGGCTCTGTCCGGAGCCGCGAGAGTGAAGCTTCTTCTCCGAGAGCTTGAGGAGGTGAACTCGGCCGGCTTATCTTCCCGTATCACCTCCCTCCCAATGGCCGCCACTTTCGCCGTGCCGAGATTCAAACTTGGCGGGAGAGCCGTGGCGGCAACCACGCCATGGGTGCTGCAAGTGCCATCTCCAGCGACGCCAAGAGCGGCCTTCCGCATCCTCAGCTCTTTGTACCAGTCGATCTTACTCGCCGTCGGTTCTTTGGATCCGGGGACGTCCTTAGCCGCGCCGCTGTCGACGCGCAACGACCGCTTCCCGGAGCACGAGCGCATGAGCGCGCCAACCTGGACGCAGCACTTCTTCTCTCGGTGATCGCGCCGGCGGTGCCCGCCCCGAAGGAGCATGGTGCGGCTGTTGGAGCTGGTAGCCGAGCTCGCGCTCACGCTGGCCGCCGACGCGCGCGTCCCCACCGGCTTGGATACTACCACGGCCGGCCTTGCACTCGCGGCTACCATCTCCAACGGCAGCGGCGGCGGCGGCATAACAACCGCGACGCCGTCCTCCTTACGGCGTTCGTCGTCCACCGCGCCCTTGAAGTACCGCTCGGCAGCGAACACATCGAGCTCGCCATCGGCGTACATGCGCCGCCGGCTCACCGCGCCCTGCGGCTCCAACGACCGCGCCACACGGCCAGCGTCGACGGCGCCCCGGCCGATGTCAAGATGCATCGAACGGGAGCCGTGCCGGTGCCTTCCGAGCACCGCCTCCTCGAAGGCGACCACTCTGCCACCACCATTTCTTTTTTGCTCCATGGCGCAACCAAACCAGCTAACTCAAGTATCAAGAAAATGGCGTTGCGAAAAGAAATCGTGTGAATAGGGGCACTTATATAGACAACAACTGGAAAACAATTAGAAAAATAAACTTCACCAACTTTTTAATATAACAAAAAGAAATATTTCATTATTCATCAGACAGAATTTTTTGCTAAGCTGTCTCTATGAATCAACAGGGAGGAGATGAGGACTAGGAGGCCGGTGGTGATCTTGTTTAGAGAGGAAGATGGTTGGATCCCTGACTCTGAGGGCCAAGTGTTTTTTTTTTCTTCCTTCCTCTGATAAAATTTCTTGAATAATTTGGACCTGTAATGGTGGTTGGTGCCTTGACATCCACAAGTCATTGGAGTTTAGTGCAGCTTTGATACACTTGGACACGGCTTAATTCCAAACTGTTTTGCAGTGTGACACTGAAAGTGACATGCTCCATGGGGCAGGGAAACATTGGCCCCTAGACAAATGGCACAGGAAATTTTGAGCAACAATTATGCATGTCTCCAGGTATGGAAGGTAAGACTGGTGAATAAAATCACCAAACCAGTCGCTGTATTAGTATTTGTGAAAAATGACAGGAACAGAGACAAGGAGACACAAGGTACCATTTGGACTTTCTGCTGTTCATGTGAGACAGTGCAGCTGTAGGCGTTGATCAACTCACAGTCTCACTGCACAGACAACCACCATTATTTCAGACTGCACAGACAAACAGTATGCTTCCCATCTCAAAAATTGAAATAAGAACCATTTCAAAGTTAACAAATAACCACACATCAATAAACTGAATATTTATCATGTGCTCTGAACAATTACACCAACACAAAAAAGTTGCAAAAGTTTTTCAAGATATTGTGCCATCTGAATTTCCGATGAACGAAAGTATTGAGTTGCACGCACCAACCAGTTGATCTCAAAAAGTTAAGCTAATGAGAAAAAATGGGCAATTCACTTATACTCCAACACTTTCTCTCACGTGCAGTTCTCGTAGGGCACAAACGTGAAATATGAGTAGGCTACAATTTATTTTAATAAATTGTGTCTACCAGGATTCGAACTCGAGACCTCTGGCTTAGATACTATATTGAGTTGCATGCACCAATTAAAGCTTAAGCTAATAAAAAAAATGAGCAATTCCTTTATACTCCAACAGAAAATAACAAATGCTTACCAAGAAAATGTATAATTTTCTTTTTGAAAAGCACCAAGAACTGTACAATTGCAACCTATGCTCACATCCTGACGTGATACCTGACGCTGAAACCCCGTCTGGTGGGGTGGCCATTTTCGCTGCCTCCAAATTTCAGAGTTTGGAGCTTCAAATAAAACCACAAATGCGCGATTTGGAATCTGTTAGAGTGGGCACTGCCGCTTAACCACTCGTCACGGGAGTCCTCAATAGTATCCTTGCCTACGGGAAGTGCGGCATTTGCTCCTTGACCCCTTTGGCCAACAATCTTCTTGCCCTTCCTCTCATGACCGGTATTTTGTAGGCGTTGTGGAACTGCACAATCAGTTTTTAATATTGTTTGCACAATTTCCATCGTTCTTTTAAACAAACTATCACACAAATCTAGGGATATATTATTAATTCCATTCCACTCAAAAAAGAAGAAAAGGGTAACGAGAGGGAATTCACATGAAGGACATTACAACAACATTAAAAATTAAAGAACATCGCCTAAAATGTTATGTACAATAATTCAGGCAACAAGAAGACACACGTATAAATTTTGTGGACCACAAGCGTTTCTCACTTATCTTAGCCATACAAAAGCTCCTCTATGGACCGTACGTCCTATGAGTTTGTCAATATTCATGTGACAAACTAAAATACAGTTCAATGAAAATGGAGTTCAATCATGTAGCATGTTTGATCAGTATTCAGACATTGACCTTGTCCTTGCCTACATATTCTTTGAAACTGATATTTTGAAGGGGATACATATGGGTCATAGTTTAATTCATGTTTCAAATATGAAGAAACAACTTGAAACCAGGTTCAGTGCCCTGAGCTTAAGGTTTTCAGTATCAAGGCTCGTGAGGGAACAAATTGAAAAAGTCAAGAAAGGAGTAACAGAATAATGGAAACAATTTTTCTCGCTCCATCATGCAAATGCATTCGTCAATTGCACAGGCAAATCATGGCTGGAGGGCTGATTTCGGATAAAATGGAAGTCACAGCCAAGACTTTTTTTTTTTGAGTGGGTCAGACTATTTTTTGGGTGTGTCGTACTAGTACCAAGGAACCAATTAACTCATATGCGTCCATCATTTTCGTGTCCCCTTCATCTTAATAACCAACTTGCAGAGTACGTGGACCATTAACCAACCAAAAGGACGCTAAGTCATCATCCTGAAAACAGGCAATTCGGCCACAGAAAAAATTACATCAGTAAATGTTAGCATGTTATGAAGCTTTTAGCTAAAAAAATACCTGTCATAAAGTATGTTATCCTTTATATGCAGCATAACACAAAATGATGAGATCATGTGAATCTTTGAGCCACCAAGTGACTACATTCAAATAATACAAAAGTTTACAGCTGATAGGAGGGCCTGTTCAGGGATGGCTATGCATCATTTTGTTACGTTATAGGGTGAACACAATTGACTGCATGAGCCATGCCATAATTATGGGTATTATCGGGCAGGAATTTATAGCTACTTGATCCATAACGTTGGTGTGGGGCTAGCAGTTAGGCAGGACCCAAGAGGGTGGTAACCTACTGAATTGGGCTGCACCCACATTGTTGCCCTGAATATGGAAGCAGTAGGCACATTTAAATTTAAATACACTTAAATGGCCAATGAGTGCAAGTTTCTAGCTTAACAAGTAACCCATCTTGTAAATATGTGTAGTAGATTATGTTGAGAATTATGTTTTGAAATAGAACTAGTAACAAAAAATCTATAGGTGCCAATATTCAAAGTTACATCCGTATATATATATTCAGACATTGACCTTGTCTTTGTCCTTGCCTACATTGATGAATATTGGCAATCGTCTTCAAGATCTCATCTCATTCATGACAATGTCAAAAAAAGGTATGAGACTAAGCTTAAAACAATCTAGATTTTGAGGCAGCATAGTTATAGAAGCAGCAAAGCAGCTAGCTACATTGATGAGTAGCCAAGCCGACAACACCAACAGTGATCTGGATTCTGGCATGCCCCGCTCAACGGTAGGACTTCTGGAACCTGGCGCGGGCACAACTTCCAACGAATTTCTTTGGCTCGCAGCGCCTAGGGTTGGTATACTTGGTAGCAATGAGGGTGCGGTTGTAGCGGGCGAAGATATCTTTGACCTCCTCCTTGGCGGCCTCGTCGATGTACTTCTGGTAGTATGCCACGAGCGCCTTGGCAATGGCCTGGTGGATGGCGTAGATCTGCGATGTCTTCTCACCACCACGGACGCGGATGAACATGTTGATGTCCTTGAACCTACTGCGGCTGATGAACATAATTGTATATAATTATATATAACTATAGCTATGTAATATATATAATTGCAATAAAAGTATAATTATATATAATTATGTAATATAATTGTAATGTAATTATAATTATATTGTATAATTGTATTTATATTATAATTATAATTATATTATAAACCGACGTCACAACCAGCAAAAACAAGTCTAGATGTATATTTTTTTACTTAAAAAAACTGCTTTAATTCTCACAGCTCACCTCTTTGTAGCACAACCAAAGCACCTTTTATACTTGTGATGCGTTAAAGTTCGAGTTGTATGACTTGTGGGTCTGCTAGGGTAGTCGGGACCCACAAGGCAGTGCGTTCCACCCATGCCGTAAGCACTCGCAAGCCATCCTCCCTCCCCGTTTGTCAGTCGCCACTGCAAGGGTGGATCTAAGATGCAACTTAGACCCATGCTGATCCTCTTACCAAGCAGGCCCGACTCTGGACCGGAGAGATAAGAGGCCCCGGCTGAGGGCCCAGCCCATGTAGAAGCCTTATAATTTAGTTGCATAAATAGAGAAATATTCATGGATTCCGTCTAATATAATTTGAGCAACCCAAACAATGTAACAAAACATTAAGTATCTCTTTACTAGAGGCCAACTGGCCAAGGCCCAAGGCAAAGAAAGCTGGATGGCAGCCCACAAATTTCCGCGTTGCTTCTGTAACCTTCCAACCGTGAGGAACTAGTGTTTGTTAGAGCTCAACATGTTCAAAATTAGTACTCTACGTCATTCCTTAATCCCTTAGTTAGTTATCTACATATTTTCCTTTCTGATATTTGAAGTTTGCTCTGTGTTTGAGATAATCCTATTACCTATATTATCATTATGAAATTTAATTTTCATTATTTTTGCAAGGGATATTGTTCATTAGTTGGTGACAACAAATAATTTGTGTTTTTTATGTTTATTTATTTTCTGAAGTTATGTACTTTTATGTGTTAAAAGCGAATTCTTATGAAATGATGTTAAAATTTTAATAGTTGATAACAATTTAAAAATAAAGAAAGTAAATTTAAAGGCTGAGTTTGCCCTAGATAGAGTTCGTTTGCAGCTGCATAGGTGGTTCGTACCTGCGGGTAGGGTTTTCGAAATCGGTGAAAATCAGTTAGTTTTCGTAGTTTTTGATCGAACCAATCCGATCTGATTTAAAGTTAGATTCGGATTTCGATCGAAAATCGTTCAAAACAATTTTATCGACTAGCCGGTCAGTTTTTGAGCTAGAGCAAAAACCGGTTCGGGACCAGTTTTCAAAACCCTACCTGGGGTTGCGGTCGAGAGAAGCTTGTTGGCCATGATTGCTGCGGTTGCAGCTGAACGGTTTGGGTTTGCACAGCGTTGTTCAGACGTGGTTGGTTGCCGCAGAAGATCAGAGATGTGACACGCATCATTATCGGATTGGGAGGTGGGAACAACAGTGACTCCCGGAGAGTCGGTTCGAATATTCTCATGAAGCCTAGCACAGGATTTATTATACGAGAGAGAGAAGGTTCGGAGGGGGGGGATGCTCGTGGTACGATACTCTTTTTATTTTTAAATTTAATTTAATATCATTGATTTTACACATCAATTTTGATCATTTATTTTATTAAAAAATTTGATAAATATTATATATTTTATTATAATTTACTTTATTATCAAAACATTTAGAATTATAAATTATAATTTTACATATTTAAATTAATTTTTTAAATAAAATAAATAGTTAAAGTTGAAGAAGTTTCACGTATGTAAACGACCCATCTCCATCAACAATGCCTGTTGAAAAGGAAATAAAGGGGGAAAAACGCTCGCGGCAGGATGATACTAGCTGCTAAGCTTATCATCTCACGGCAGTTGTGAACACAAAGATTTGCACTCTAAACTTCTACAAAGATTTGCACTATTCTCATAAAGCCTAGCACAGGATTTATTATACGGAACAAGGTTCACGTATGCGAACGACCCATCTCCATCAACAATCAACAATGGCTATTGAAAAGGAAATGAAGGGGGAAAACGCTCGCGGCAGTATGATACTAGCTGCTAAGCTTATCATCTCACGACAGTTGTGAACACAAAGATTTGCACTCTAAATTTCTACAAAGATTTGCACTCTAAACTTCTACAACGTAGGATTGAATTAGCATAAGATTATCTAGACTATTTGATTCAAGTTGGTTGCTTCGTTAGATGTATAGAACAGTGCATGACTTTGTTTCTTTGATTGTACAAAATTGTAGGAGTACATGAACATGTTTGACAGCTTAAAGTCATATATTATATTCACATATAATTAAGTACCTTCTACTAATAATAAACTTTTTTATAATTATAATAATCATCAAGCTATGCTAATTAAATTAATAATAACTATCACTAAATATAATTAATCATAGATTAATATTTTGATAATTATTGTTAAGCGTGTGATACTTATAATGTCAATAATATTAATTACAAAAGTAATTCTAGACAATTTGTCAAATGTGACTTGTCGCAAAGAGATTTTCGATAATTTAAGACTCGTTTCACATGGTTTCGACAAATTGACATGCTGCTCCGTATATCATCCACTTGAATGGTCTCATGTACTAAATTGTCAAAGCCTCGTAAAACAAATCTAAATTATAAAAAAAATCTATCGCGAATATCATGGTCATTTATCAAAAAACAAGAGCAAATTAGATTTATACCATTATAATTTTATAAACTTTAAAATATAACATTTATGTGTCAATGATAAATAAGACCCTGTAAAAAAATGATACATAAGCTTAAATAAACTCTTTCAAATTTTCACAAAATCTTAATAGCATCTATCAAATTAATCCAAAACAAAAATGTTCCAATGTGCTCCAGCCAAGCTCGTCCTCCCGTCGCGTTCAACCGTCAGCCGCAGGCCGCAGCTACCACGGCCGCCCCTTTCAAAACCCAACCAGCGAGAAAAAGCCCGGCCAATTGGCCAAAGGTGCTGCGGCACGCGCACGCACCCAATCCACTTCTACGCTTCCGTCCGCTCCAAGCAAGGCACCCCGCGCGGCGCCGATGTCGTCGTGGGCGGCACCGGCTTTCGCGGCGGCGTCGGCGTGGGCGCTGCGGGCGGCGGTGTGGGCGTGCCTCGTGTCGTCGGCCATGCTCGTAGCCGAGGCCGCCTACATGAGTGTCGCCAGCATCGTCGCCGTTGTCGCGCGGCAATGGCTCCGGCCCCGGCGGAGGTACCGATGGGAGCCCATGCCTGGGTGCGGGGGCGGCGACGTCGAGGCGGCGGCGGAGTTTCCCATGGTGCTCGTGCAGATCCCCATGTTCAACGAGAGGGAGGTGAATATCTCCTTTCCTGGAATTGCCCCTCCTCATGGTCAAAAAAATGATGTTTGCCCAGCCCGGCTAATGGTCCATTTGCGGTTACGCGTCGCGATCGCGAGTACGGACCAATCGACGTACTTTCAATCTTCCGGATACGGACCGTAGGTACTTTGGTTCTTTAATGCGTCCTTTTGATAATCTTGGGCGTCGTTGATCATGGAAATTTGGTACTAGCTTACATTTGCGCCGACTGAATTAGGAGCCACGACATGGGAAATTCAGAGCCAGCTAGAATTGTCTTGCTGTCTGCATACTGCTAGCAGATTTCCTCTTTGAAATCACCAGGTGGAGTTAGTTTTTAGAAATGTGGTGAACTTCTTGATCAGTGGATTCGCAATACTCTATTACCTAAGTTTCTTTTCCCATAGTAACCATAGCGGCACAAATTCCATGAGGAATGGAGACAGGGGCCGGTAGAATTCAATGTCTGCTTTTTTATCTTTGTGTCTGGTGCAATGGAACTGCTATACAATGTGGGTTGCTGAGTAGAGGGACACAGATAGTCTCATTTTTTTTTGACTTCCTAATCAACACTGTTGCTAATACAAGTGCAGTACATTGTTTAGATTGCTTGACAATTGAGTAGCAATGCCACGATGCCGAACTGAAATACTTTTTCCTAGTTGTCTGAACATTGTTCCTGCGTCTCTTGAAACTTCTAATAACTTAACCCCTGAATCGGTGCGAACAATTTCTTTTCGCAGGTGTACAAGATCTCCATAGGGGCCGCATGTGCCCTCACATGGCCACCAGATCGTATTATAATACAAGTCCTGGATGATTCCACTGATCCGATTATTAAGGTAAACCTTGGTTGTAACGACAGTGGTCTATCTTGATTCATTAAAAGTCAATGGTTCCGTATTGACACTGTATCAAATGGTGGTCCTTCTGATGTGTATCTGAGAACAATCGACACTGCAATACAGATGAGTGATCAGTATTTACACTTGCCAAATGACTACATGAAGTATTTGTTTTGGCAAATTCTAGCAAAGGTTCAAAAAAATATTTACTTCTATAGAAACAGTACAATTTACTTGTTTACTCAATATATATGTTTACTACTAGTAATGTTTGGCTGGATAGAAAAGTTGGACCTGCTTTTGAATAGTATAGTGGAACATTTAGAGCACTGCAACAGAAAGATTTTATACGTTTTTTAAGAATTTGTTGCTGTTTTGTCACTTTATAAGCTACTGAACAAAAAACAACTGTATGTTAACTGGCAATACAGCACCAAAGCAATGAAGTTATCGTCTATGAATGAGCTCATGTTGCTCTGCCTTGTTGTGGAAAAGAGCATCACTGTGGACGGCAAGACTCGCTTGCTAAAATTCATATATGCACATACTGACATCAAGAAACTTCATTTCATGGTTATCTTCAGATAGTATGAAATAGTTTTTTGATTAAGTTTTGCTTGTTGCAGGAACTAGTGGAGCTCGAATGCCAGGACTGGGCCAGCAAGAAAATTAACATAAAGTACGAGATTAGAAATAATAGAAAAGGATACAAAGCTGGTGCATTGAAGAAGGGAATGGAACATATATACGCCCAACAATGTGACTTTGTTGCTATTTTTGATGCAGATTTCCAACCTGAATCTGACTTCCTTTTAAAAACTATACCATTCCTGGTGCATAACCCAAAGGTTGCACTTGTGCAAGCACGTTGGGAATTTGGTAAGCATAAGTGTATCTTTTGTATCATATATTAATCTAGGAATATTTTCTATTGGTGAAAACAAGCAAATTTAGATGTATGCCAAAATGCAAGACCTACGCTACATTGGGTAAATTAATGTGCTTCAAATTCTGGAATTTTTTACATGGATGTTCACTTAAGAGTTCATGTGCTTTCTAGATCTGACATTCAAGATCAGCGTCAACCCAATAGCCTCAAAATTATATGAATTTTTCTATATATTTAGAATGAGAATATTTAAGATCACTTCGAGTTTTCTGATCGTGTGGTCCTGTGGCAAATAGTGGTGAGTTGTGCCAGTCTTTAGTATTACCGCACTATTATAAATCCTTAACGAAATGCATATTACGTCAAGTCTGTACTATTACTGTCATCTTTCAAGTGATACTGGGAATATTTTGGCTTACATGCTTAAGCTATAATATTTTCTTCAGTGAGTACAAATGATACTCTTATGTAAATTTACCCCACCCCCCCGTCTGTAACACTGGTAAATTGATAAAGTGAGGGATTTTGTTCATTATGATTACAGGATATTCCTGACCTGCCTTTGCCGGGCAATTTTTGCAGGGAACTATAACGTTTGCATCATGACAAGAATACAGAAGATGTCTCTTGACTATCATTTCAAAATCGAGCAGGAGTCAGGGTCCTTCATGTATGGATTCTTTGGTTTCAATGGTAAGACCAATCCGTGGCGACACACTTAAGCTTTTGATCTTACCTGATATTGACTGTTGTCCCAACAGGTTGAAATAGAACGTCTCAATCCAAATCTGTGAAATTAATGACAGTCGTACTTTGTTGCAGGTACAGCTGGTGTGTGGCGTGTATCGGCTATTAATCAATCTGGAGGATGGAAAGATCGCACGACCGTTGAAGACATGGACTTGGCTGTGCGGGCAGGCCTTAAGGGATGGGAGTTCCTATATGTTGGTGATATAAGGGTTGGTATCTCTTTGAGTTGCTGTGAACTTCTACTGGTTGCTTCTCAATGAGGATATGGTATATGACGCTGTATCAATATTAATGGTACAACTTAATATAGGTTAAGAGTGAACTTCCTAGTACCTTAAAAGCATACCGTCATCAACAGCATAGATGGACATGTGGTGCTGCCAATCTCTTCAGGAAAATGGCATGGGAAATCATTAAAAATAAGGTATGCCTTCTTAAACTATGTCCCATACCTATACAATGTGTTTGTCATGTAATTATTACCATCTGTACATATTGCAGGACGTTTCAATATGGAAGAAACATCACCTGTTATACAGTTTTTTCTTCGTGCGAAGGGTCATTTCTCCCCTTGTAACATTCTTGTTTTATTGTGTTGTCATTCCATTGTCTGCCATTGTACCTGGTGTTAATATTCCCATCTGGGGGCTCGTCTATATTCCCACAGCCATTACAATTATGAATGCTATCAGAAATCCTGGGTACGCATTTCCAGCAGTGTTCAGTCGTCCATCTTCCCCTTATGTTGCCATCTTCTGATCTTCATATGCTCTTGTGCAATGTCAGGTCCCTCCATCTGATGCCCTTTTGGATCCTGTTTGAGAATGTCATGTCTATGCACCGCATGCGTGCTGCTCTAACTGGTTTATTGGAGACTTCACGTGCAAATGATTGGGTAGTCACTGAGAAGGTAGGCGATCAGATGAAGGATGACCTTGATATCCCGCTTCTGGAACCAGTGAAGCCAACCGAATGCATTGAGAGGTAATTCGAGAAACTCATAGCATGGCAGTGTCCTTGTGTTGCAAAAAATAAAAAAAATACTTTGTATTTATTTGCAGAATATGCTTACGATTTCAGTCATTACTTTTGCAGGATTTACATCCCTGAGCTCTTACTTGCTCTCTTCCTCCTAATATGTGCTTCCTATGATTTCATCCTTGGAAGCCATAAATATTACTTGTACATCTACCTCCAGGCCTTTGCGTATGTTGTGATGGGGTTCGGTTTCGTTGGAACAAAAACTCCTTGTCCATAGCAGCACCCTTCACATTTCACAATTTGCTCCTATAAATAATGCCATATTTGTGTCCAAGATAACTTTTATCTGACAGAATTATTTAAATGATATAGGGCCATGCCTTAGTCAGGGTGTCTAGATTTCTAACAAGGGAGTTCCTTGTTATAAGTTGTAAATCGGATTTTTCACGATTTACCACCACTTAACCTATTGTTCCACGCATATATTTGTTTCTGAATAATTGCCCCATGCTTTTTAGAGAACAATTGTCCCGCATGCTAGAAATATTAATTCTGTATTAGCTCTGTCCCTGAACTGAACTGGGCAATTTTGTATCATAGGTAGCTGGACTGAACTTTGTCCAGCATATATTTGTGATTCTCGTATGTAGGTGCCGAGAAAGACTGTATGCAACAATGAAAATAGTTCATGTGTCAAGACAGGGAATCAAACGTCTTCATTGTTTTATTCATCTGTTTGTGCAAATCAGATCAGGACAGACTTCTTTACTGGCATGCAACCTAAATCTATCTATTGTGCCTTACCTGAAAAATCATTGGTGCTCAGTCTGCAATGCTTTAACACCACTAATTCATACTTATTTCCTCCGTGTTTGACGTTTTATTTAACTTTTTACAAATATAAGAACAAATTAATCATGTTTAAAGTATCTCTTATGATAAAACTAATTACAACTAAATAAATGATATTATTACAAATTTCTTGAACAAAATAGAGAGTTAAACATGATATCTAAAGTCAAAATTGTCAAAAATTTAGAGACAGAAAAGTAAAAAGTATTAAAAATTTAGGGATGGAGTTAGTAGCTGTTTGGGGGAGAAGTGTGAAGGGATATATCTGGACATACAGTACTATACCAAAGATGTGTAAGTGATTACAATTTTGATCAAATGAACACCGCAACAGCAAAAGGACATAAAGAGTTAGTAGCTGTTTGGGGGAGAAGTGTGAAGGGATATATCTGGACATACAGTACTATACCAAAGATGTGTAAGTGATTACAACTTTGATCAAATGAACATCGCAACAGCAAAAGGACATAAATGAATGAAAAAAAAATCACACGCAACGAGGCAAGAATCTTTCGCTCTCTTTGTGGACACTGGTTTGAAAGCCACTGCATCTCCTGGGTTTAATTTGAAGGCCCAACTTCTTTGATTATATATTTTCTTTCCCAAAATTGAAAGCCATTTCATCACCTGGATTCAATTAATTAAAAGCCTCAAAGGATCAGTTGATAATTGATGTGGGTGATTGGTCTTTTTAATGTGTAGAAATTAAAATATATGAAAAATTACCTGCCTAATAAAACTTGGCAGCCTCTTTCAAGCTTGATAGATCAGTTGGGATACCCTGCGTTAATTTATTCCTGAGACAAAGTGGATTCACAAACTATGGAAAGCGGTCCTCTGTAATGGGATGTGACCAAGGAAGGGGTTAAATTGAAAAGGTGCGTGCGCTGAGACGGAGAAAGAATTATTTTAGCTGAAGAAGTTTCTGGAAGAGCTAGGGACGTGGTGTTCCGTGAGCTGGACATTTTCTCACTTGCAATTCTTTTTAGACCTTGTATACTTTTTTATCCCCTTTCCTTCTCTAGCTAGTGAGAACTGAACTAGCAAGAATATCTTGTCTTTGCTTTTATTTTTCAGCTGCATCATGGAGACATAGTTCTTTTTACCTTTTTAATGTTTTTATGCTATTGTAATCTCGATAAAAACTTATGGTGCAAAAGAAAGAACAGCGACATGCTCAACACATATGTTAGATATAATCGTCGTCGTGCAATGATCTACTTCTAATTGCGGCTATTTTTACTGATCAAATTTGATGTGCTACAGGAAAAACAGCCGCAGTAGCTCAAACGCACACACCCTGTATTCCGAAGAAGTTTAATAGTCCAAACACTCGGGATCAAAAATATTAAAAAAAATCAAATAGTGTATTTCAAATAAAATATTCTATGTGTTTTTGTTACGACATAGACGTTGTAAAAAAGAGAACCAAAATAATGGGTCCCAAATAAAGGCACACCCAACACAGGAAAAAGCTCTTGCTGGTTTATAGGTGGCACTGTATGTGTCATGCACCCTTAGCAACACACGACGACCATGAGAAGAGGAAAAAAATAGAAAATAAATAATAAGTATTTTTAGATTTAGATAAAATTATTTTTTAACTTTTATAAATAATATTTAAAAAGTTACATAATTTTTAATATAAAAATATATATTTTATGAAAACTTATTTTATAATGAAAAAATATAAAATATTATTTGTTAAAATGATAAAAATTTGACTTTAATTAAATTTAAAAATATTTATATTTTAAAACGGAGGGAGCAGAGAAGAATCCCTGTTCTGTGAAATTGGCTTGGTACCTATGGCAGTGTCACATGACTGGTGTAAACAATAGCCTGGCGGACCAGGTCCACCATTACACTTTATAAACTTTATTGGGTGATGAGTACGAAGGAAGCAAACCACAAACAATGATCTCTTTCTGGTTTTTTTTTCCACCAAGCAAACCTTCAGACCATTCTAAACCCATCTGAAATAAGGGGACTTTCGTTTTAAAAAAAAAGGAAAAAGTATGCTTTTCGTGACGTAGGAACGGATGCCCTGATCGCCAGCTTAATGACTCAGGGGCAGGCCCCGCACCATGAACCCTGAGGAAGATAGCCGAAGGGAGGGCACAGCCTGAAAGTGGAAATTGCCACACAGGTGGAAACCTAGGTAAAATCTCCTTTGAAAATTAGAACGCAGAATTTTCATAAAAATTATATAAAAATTTCATATAAATCAGATCATTTTTTTTTTCAAAGTCACGTTTAACACGTTTCGTGTTAAAAAAGACAACAAACAAACAAAGTTACAAGATTACAAAAGCGACTCGAGTAAACAAGCTTGCTGCAGAACTACTCACCAATAAGCTGCGATGAACTTAGAAAACCTGCCTGGGATCAAAGCAAAGGGCAATTTCATAGAAAAAATATAAAAAATAAGAAAAAAATATCGTTCTTAATGAGGTCTTAGTGTGCTTTATTCTGTGGTCTCTCTGCTCGTGATCTCTTTGCAGGTCCCATGGGAAGTTTCTGCTAACTCCTAGTATATGTCAGAGTCCATACATTAACAAATGCGAACATCTATATTTTCCAGTGGAGTTTATCCCTTATATCGATGCCTTTTGACGTAATTCTCCTCAAACATTGCTGCCGTGGTCATAATAATAATAATTATATATATAATAAAACAAGATTATTAGAATTATTTGATGCATAGGCCCTTCTCTTTACTTTCTTCATAGTTCAGAGACACTTATCAATCATCAATCATCATCATCACGAGGCATTCCTATGTGTGTCCACTAGCACTCACATTCTCTCCCGTAAGGGAGAAAATGCCGAGAGGCTACTGTAGCGAGAATTTGGACAGTTTTTAGTGGTCCGATCAAAAAGTAAACTGATCAAATGCGTCGCTACAATAAAAGTATGAACAGTAAAATTGTCGCGGATAGTATTTTCTCCACTGTTACTACAGTGATTGCAGCAGTTTACAGCAGCTAACTCTTTGTTAGCTCTCGTTTACTGTAGCACTCGCTACAGTGTCTGCATTGAGCACCCAACAGCAGCAGAGGATATGGATCCCACGAGATAGGACTCACATTCTCTCCTGTGAAGGAAAAAATGCAGAGGGGCTACTGTAGCAGAAATTTGGACACATTTTAGCCGTTCGGTCAAAAGTAAATGGATCAGACGCGTCGCTACAATAAAAATATGAACAGTAAATTTGGCGCTACAGTTCGCGTACAGTATTTTCTCCATGGTTTCCGCAGTATTGCTACAGTTACAGCAGAGAACTGTTGTTAGCTCTCGTTTTACTGTAGCACTCGCTGCAGTGCCCCCTGCATTGAGCATATGGATCCCACAAGATAACGACCTTTTTTCCACCTCATCAAGATGCCAAAAACGAAAAATTGATCTGCAAATGTTGTCCTAGCTTGCACGGCAAACCATCTAATCTTCAGTAGAAAGCAACCAAGGCGGCGGCAGCAGTACAAAATAGCAGCCACACAGATGTTTAGACGCTTTTGCCATGTTATTGAAACACCATGCACAGCTGCTGGTAGCAACGTTTGACTTGATTGCATTGGATAAACTGCATACTCTCTTCATTTTTAATTAAATTAATGTCATCATTGATTTTTAATATCAATTTTGACTATTTATTTTATTCAAAAAATTTTGATAAATATTATATATTTGTTATAATTTAGTTTCTCGTTAGAGTTATTTGAAGCTTAATTTAAAATTTTACAAATTTGAACTAATTTTTTTAAATAAGATTAACAGTCAAAATTGATATTATAAGTTAACGAAGACATTAATTTAAAAACATAGCGAGTAGAGTACAATCAAAACACTATAAATGAACAACCCTCTTCAACCTTTTTACCCGGCCATAGTCAAAGTCTTCTTTGTACTCATGCACATCACGTTGCTCTCTGTACGTTTTTTTTTATGCATCAAGAAGAAAGAGGACATAAGTTTTATTGTTATGAATGTGACCCGGTTGCATGGATGATGGATATACAAACGATGCCATGAATCAGTTGCCAATCTAGCGTGGTTTAGGTGGCGACAGCGTTTGCAAAGCTACAAGAATGTCTAAGTAACATACTGCCATGTTAACCAGTTACAGAATTGGATGCCAAATGAAAGAGGGGACGTTACCTGCCACCTACACTTAAGTAGATATAAACCGGTCAGCTATTTTGATGGGTAGAGACCCTTGTCCTAGAGCGTCAATTTTTTTTTTTCTCACATCATTCATCACCGCAACCTTAGAAAACTGGAGTGCGAGGAGTAGTATGGAGCCAACTGTCCGTACTTTCATCATGGAGAGGTGGGAAGGGACCTGCTTAAGGGATTTCTTCTGCTTTGCCTATCACATCACTTGCGGCAGTCATCTCTGCCAGCACTGGGCGGCCCACCACTGCGTCGTCGGGCGCAACAGGTTGCACGGGTCGATCTCATCGGAGGCACCTTTTCGATTGGACAAAAATCAAATGGACCAGACACCTCGCAGAGCAGTGCCGTAAGATATTTTATACTGGATATAATAGTTGGGGCACCTTCTACTCCTTTGCGTGTTGTAAGGTAGTAAGTAGTATATTACATTATTCATGTTTTTTTATGAAGAGTTTTCTTGAAAACTGCTACTCTATTTTATGTTGTAGATCTTTTATTCTTAAATTTAATAGGAGGACTCTATCCAAGGGCATGGGTATGAGATGTTAAATGATCTTGCAACAGTAGACTATGTTTACATAAATAAGAATCTTTAAAAATTTAAGCGAAATCTTTAAAAATTTCTAATCATCAAAAGATTATCGTAATCTAACTGCATCTAAACCGAACATTCTCAAACCTACTAAAATTAAGTGCTATATATCTTATTCATTTCAATTATTAGTAACAAGATCTAGCAGATAAAATATGAAGGAGTCTGTGGGTGTATATTACTTAATTAAATAAAATTTTAAGAAACATATATTCTAAATGTATATTATTTTGTTACATAAGTAGTTTAATTAATTTTTAAACTATTAAAAATAAAATATATTATAGTTGCTCTATATCATCAATAAAATATATCTTACAATCATTTTATTTAAAAACATTTAAAATTTGAAACTTCATGAGTTAGATAGGAGTAGTCCATTATTTACAATAATGTGCAATATATGCCAAGTTATATATAGATACTGTCGGTGTTTTAACCACCGGCACAGTAAAATTTACACAGTCAGAAGGAGATACGGTGCGCTCTTCGTATTCGAAGTGGCTTAATCTATGAAAGACTAAAAAATTAGCCTGGTTCGAGCCGCCGGCGATGCGTAATACCCTACGCTCAGAAGAGAGCGGTCATCGTATGAACTCAAAAACACGAGTACAATGGCAGAAGGGCCTTGGCTCGAGCCAAAACTCTAGCACGCTTAGGTGGATGTGGTTGTTCGGATTTGGTTACTTGCTTCTCATTTGTTGTCTAAGGCCCCGATACCTCTTTATACAGGGGTCGGACCGGGGTTACAAACTTGACGTCTACGAAACCTACTGGCTCTCTGTCAGATGGGGCCACGGTCGTCGCCAAGGTTGATCCTCTGACACCTGATGGCACCGGAGCATATTGTTAGTGTCCTTCGTGCGTCCTTTGTCCAGTCGTAGGGGATAAATGACACTTTTTCGTTTCGCTTTACCATGCGCCCGGACGCTTTACCAATCGTCTGGTTGCTTTACCACCTTCTGAAATACTTTACTCCGGCAGGGTTGCTTTACCTCCTGCTGTATGTTGTCAGAAATCTCTGTGACTATCAAAAGTTGACTGCTAAGAGGTGGCCGACTTTCGAGGTTCAGGCAAAAGTGTTGACTTCTAGCCATTGATTGGTTGAGTCTTGTCGTTACGCGTTCCCGACCCTCCGATGGTCGGGCTTTCATGCTCGTGGGGTCCTGACCCTTTGGGGTCGAAGCGTTCTCCAGTGGTTTGATGCGATGAAGTCCTCCGTGGGTCGTAAGTTGGTCTATGAGCCGTAGCCTGTGGCTGGGTCTTTGTATTCGCTCCGGGCTTACAGGTATTCAGGGTATATGATCCCGATAGATACACTAAAAGATATAAAAGTTTTTACATAAATATATTGTTTCTAAAAATATCCATAGTACTTTAAAGAGTAATTCTTAATTATTAACATTTTACAATGTTTTTTCATGCAAAATTAACTGATTATTTATAATAAGATTTTTTAGTGGTGAATCTTCATGTTAGGTGGAGGTGGTACGCATAAATATTAATCACAAACTGTTTACACATAAAAATTTTCATACCTGTATTAAAAGGAGAATATGAATCCAATAAATCACATACCTATAATAAAGATTCACATACCTATATAAAGTAATGAATCCCTGGAAACCCTTGGCCACTGCCTCTTTGACCCCACTGTCGGGTTCCTCTACTAGTACTCGGTGACAGATAGGTTTGACAATAGACCGGACCAATCCGAGAGACAAAATTGTCTCCTTTCACTTGGACTGAATTTGTTAGTTCCATTAGAAGCCGTTGAAAGGGAATGATACCATTAGATTGGATCATGATTTAAAATTATTAGATTTTGATTATGACGGATCCTGCTCATTCTTAATGTTGTGAGGACCTCTTAGATTGTGTATCAACTTTAGTATAAAAAATTGAAATGATAACAGCCCATAGGCAAAACATATAGACCAGGATCAGAGAGGATGTTATAAGGGGCTACGCTGGATTGAATTTGACATGCTAAATTTTAATTGGGATAAGAGTAGGACCCATTAAAAAAATAAAGAACTGAGTTGAAATTTGGATTGGAACTCGACTATTTTCAGGCCTAACGACAGGATGAGACTTTGCAGCGGCCGATATTATGTCGTTGTGGCGCGGTGAAGCTATCCTTGGAGCCAATGGCGTCAGGTTGTGGCCGCTTGACATCTCAGCTCGCTCGTGCACGCCCACCTTGCGCGGCGCCAGGATCCTTAACCATTCCCAGTGGAGGAATAATTACTGCTTCTGTTCACTTTTATTTATTAGTCTTATACTCACGCTGACCCTACAGTCTAAAAAAATATTAATTTAAAAAAATAATAAATTAATATTAAAATTTAAAATTTCTTATTATTCACTATTAATATTAATATTAATTTGAAATAAATTTGTTGTAACCAAAAGGTTGTGATAGCACTATTCTACGTACACGAACACTCCCTTCATTCTAACATTGTTATTAGCAATTACTTTCTCTGTCTTAAAATATAAATATTTCTAGCTTTGGTTAAAGTCAATCTTTTTCAACTTTGATCATTAATAATGAAGAATTTATAAAATTTTATTACATACAAATTATATTACTAGATTTATCATAAAATAAACTTTCATATTATGTAACTTTTAATATTAATTTTTTTAAATTTTTTTAAATATTATTAATCAAAGTTGAAAAAGATTGACTTTAATCAAAGTTAGAAATGCTTACATTTTAGGATGAAGATAGTAGTTCAAATTTTAACTGCCGGCGAAATGGAGGGAGTACAACAGTTGCACCGATGCTCCAGCCTAGCTAGCTGACAACAGGGAAAGCTTAACCAAATTTCGATTGTGCGAAGGAGACTGGCAACCAAAAAAGGATACATTAGGACCAAAATTCAGGAGTGCTTGAGTCCTATAGGTTTCATTTCAACATGAGAGGGGTATTTTTAAGTGGATATCTTATATATTAATTTTAAAGGTAATCAAAAGTTGTTTGTAAAACTACACAATTTGACCCAAGAAAGTCAAAGAATCTACATATGATCTAGCTAGGTCATTTTTTTTTCCCTCTGCAACACCCCAAAGGATGATGTACAATTATTTTTTGGGATAATTGTGATTCTACCCTTACTGATTTTACCCTCATTTTTACAGTTTGTGATTTTACCCTTACTTTTTGAAAACGAACAATCCTTTTTCTTTTACTTTTAACACTATTAGCTTCAATACCAAAAAATAATTAAAGAAAAAAATGAAATAAAATAGCAAATAATCATTGTATCACTCTCTCTGTTCTCGTCCATAACTCAATACTTCATGAAAATTTATATAAATTATATTAAAATTTATCAAATATTTTAAAATAGTTCAAACATTCACATAATACTATTGAATATTATGTCAAAATATTATCAGTGTTTATACAACATAGGGTAAAATTATAATCTTAAAAAAAATGGGGTAAATCAATAGTATTTTGTCTTGTAAATGTCATATTTAACATTCACTTTTGAAAATCAGGGACAAAATCATAGACCCTAAAAAATAAGGACAAAACCACAATTGAGCTTTAAAGTAGAGGTAAAAACACAATTGCATCTTCTTTTTCCCTACTGGAAATACATCATGAGAAGCACACAGTTTTTTATTTTATTAATATATATAGGAAAAGAAATAGCCACTGTATAAAAAGAAAACAAAAATAACCACTCATATATGTCAACTCCATTAAAATTTCATGAAAACTACCTAACTGAAGTTTGACTACATAAAAATCAACTTAAAAGGTACAAAAATATATCTAAATTAATTATCAAGAACATGAGTCTTTGATTTATGTAAATGAGGAAGACTTTCCACATGAATACAAAGCCAGTTTAAAAGGTAGCCACAAATCGTTTGCCAAGCAATACAACTGAACAAAAAGGTCGACTTCAAAAGCACCTACATGAAGCTTTATGGATAGCCACAAACAGGTTGCCATGTTACGCAACAGATGCAACACATGTAGTCGAAAGGCTGTGATTACTATACTTATACATACACAAACACTCCATCGTTCTAAAATTGTTTTTACTTATTAGTTCTAGTTTGAAACTGTTGCGTTGGTACGGCAGCCTATATATAGCTAGCTGACAACAGGAAAAGCTTAACCAAATTTCGAGCGTGTGAAAGAGACTGGCAACCAAAAAAGGATAAATTAGGACAAAATTCAGGAGCGCTTGAGGTCCTATAGGTTTCATTTAACGTGAGAGGGATCGGATATCATATTAATTTTAAAGATAACATGAATTACTCGATTGTAAAACTACACAATTTGGCCAAAAAAGTCACAAAAGAATCGGTATAGAGCTCTATGAATGACCATGTTACATAGTGGGTGCAACACATGTAAATCAAAGGCAACAAGTTGCTATTCCATGAAGAGATATGCAATCGGATGCTGAAATTTCAATCTGTCTAAACGAGAAGACAACCATAGTTTGAGGCACGATGTGGAAAAGAAGAAGAAAAAAGAGGTACAACCTAAGAGATGGAGTCCTTGGTTTATTTGGACCTTTGAGGGAGGCACCATTTGGATACAAAACTGACTACTAGTCCGAGTGCCCATGCTACGCTATGGTTAGGATAGCGTGAAATAATTTTTCTTCGATATAGAAAAGCAATATGATAACTTCTCGCTCCACTATAGACAAAAAAAACATGACATAATTCCTACGATATAGGTACGACAACTTGTATTAATACAAGTTAAGCTACAGAAAAAACAAATTTACACAATAATTGTTCTAATTTAACCTTTGCATCATGTCTTTTTGACTTGAATGGAATTAAAACTAATCTTAACTGAATAAATAAAGAAATCAGTCTGCATCATAGGGCCTCGGCACCTCTCATCGTTAGGATGTGCTGAGATAACAAGAAAGTAACAAGTCACGTTTAAACAGATTTAGAAAGAAAAAAAACTATTGTAGCATCATGTATATCCTATTTTGTCTCTCATCGTTAGAATTTTAGTTAAAGCGTGATATCATAGAGATAAAGGGATGGCAGCAGTTTGAGTCACTACTACAGGTGTTAGTCGCCACTGAGTGCTGCGCGAAGGTTAGGGATCTTCGATGGGGACGGCGACGCGCTGATGCTGTGTGAGTTAGTCACTTCGCGTGCAAGGGTGAGGAGGGGTCTAACAAAAAGAGATTTCAAAACGAATAAAGATGAATGGATCTACTTATTCTTTTTATTAGATGTAAAATTTTTAAAGATAGAATTTATGACATAAAAAATAAAAATAGAATTTGTGATAATAAAAAAATGGGATATCAAAAGCCAAGCAATATGGAACCTAGCTACATGGAACTCGATCTATGGCTGTCCACAAACATATTGCCATGCATGGCGTGAGATATCAAGAGAAACACGTGTTACCACAGATAAATGGGAAGGTTGAAAACTCTTACCACGAAGCAAGTCACAAAGCTTATCACGTTAGATTCATGTGGCTATGCCTTTCTCGGAGTCACACACATGCATGTTCAAATCACACCAGACAATAACTGGACACGTAGAAAAGCTCATCTCTATTCTTGATTATTCCTTGCTTGATTGGACGACCAAGGTTCGTGGCCTTCAATTTCCCAATAACCAAATTAAGTTTGAGAAAGAAAGAGGAATAATATTTGAATAAGCCTGCTCCTTGCAATGCGTAACCTAAACTGTAATGCTTCCTCTCGTTCGGGGAAAAATGTCGTTTCGGACTTAGTCACGGTTTTTCAAACATAATTTTGACTCATATTTTTATAAAATATTTATTAAAAAGCACTATATGTATATTTTTATGAAAGTATTTTTAAGACGAAATATATTATTTAATTTTTATATTTTTAAATTTAATAATTTAAATTTTATTTTAATTTATATTTCTAACATTTGATATGAAAAATGTTCAAAACGACTAACCGGATGGATTAATACCATTGACTGCTGGAGAAAAGGGCAAGGGAAGCCACCTGTGCCATCTTGGGCCGGCCAACGAGCGCAGCCACGAGGCGACCGCCAGGTGGCGCCGGCGCCGATTGGGGCAAGGAAGAACAGGAAAGCGACGGCGACCGGGGAGGAGGAGAAAAAGCGGGATCGATAGGCGAATCAAAAACCGCACCGTTGAGGCCACAAGCCGAGCTTGTGGCTCTCGGCCCTCGCCGTGGCCCCCACCCGCACCCCGGACCCCTCTTATACCGCCACCACCCCTCCTGCTGTCTTCCTTCCACGGCCGAGCAGAGCACCAGCCAGCCGAGATCCTGCCTGCCTCCTCGCTGACCTGCATCGACCACCTGCCGCGATTTGTCTCCTTCTCCTTCTCCTCCAACCCGTTACTCAACCGGGAGATAAGGGAAAGGAGAGCCGGGTGAGCTTGTGAAGAGAGCGAGAGAGATGGGTGAGGTGTGCAGGGGAGGCGGAGGCGACGGCCTGATCAAGCTGTTCGGGACGACGATCCCCGTGCCGGAGGCCGGCGACGCCAAGGTTCGTCTCTCACCGCTTGTTTTCGAGTGCTTAATTATTTCCTGCGCGTGTAAGCTTCTTGGTTGGGTTCTTCTTAGTAGAACTCTGTGGCTGGAGCGGCGGACAGAGTCGAGTTCTTGTTCTGCTAATTCGAGAATTTTTCAGAGCGTTCGAACCGCCGCTTCAGTTCAGGCCGTTGTTTGGTTTATGCCTTTCTAAAACAACAATTTTTCTAGATGAACAAAATGTCCCCGCTGTTAATTTGCTAGGTCTCTGAGACACCGCGAGTTCTAGCGGTCGATTTGGGATTCGGTTGCACAAAAAAGTCTCTGAAGAAAAGGCGGAGGAATTCGGTTGCACAAAAAAAAAATGCAATTTTTAGCGTTTCGGATGAGCTCTTAATTAAGCTGTTTCTAGAACAATTTAGTCTCTTCAGATAAAATTAAGCTGCTTCTAGGACAATTTAGTCTCTTCAGATAA
>BCLG01000482.1:0-25937 GCA_001602295.1 Zoysia matrella
CATTTTGTTTGTCATGTTAGCTATTATTAGAATTCTAGGACAAGTGAATCGAGAATTGCTAGTGTTTAAATTTGATCTACCTCTCTTCATTGATTGCTTTCTTTTCCTCTCTGCTCTTCTTTCTTTTTCTGTGGTTTGTTTTTTTTTTATTGCCTTTAGATGACTCGCATGGGAACCATATTCTCTTCATTTTTTCGCGGCTCGTAGCTTCTAAAACGTGCGATGGTGAAACATGGTAACAATTGCAAAACTTGATAACAGCAACTGAATAACGAAGTATGGAAAATGGTGGTTCGGGGCTAGCTTAACTCATGTTGCAGTTATACAAACCGGTGTACCGAAGTTGCTATATTATGAATTACCTTAAATTAGCATGGTTCCAAACGGCCCACAACGAATGAAAGATAACAGGTCTCAGCGTCTCTGACTTTGCCAACCAGCAGAAACAAAGAATGAAAAAATCCCAGAAACAACCAAACGGGCCCTTTCCGCGCCGGCCCATCACGAGCACTGCCGTTAACTAATGAAACTGCCCACAGAAGGTCGATGGGCGTCAACGTTATATTACAATTGCTTAAATGGGCCTCGACGTAACAGACCAATAACGTAAATGGGCCTCAGTATAACGAACCAAAACGAACATGTGTCGGCCCATCAACGTAAATTGGTGACACAGTATCGGCACATTAACGTAAATGGGCCTCAGCGTCATGCAACAGCCCATTACCGTACACGGCATCAGCGTTAAAAAAAGCCGATTAATGTAAATGGGCCTCACCGTAAGTAGTGGCCCATTAACCTAAACGGGCCTTCGCATAAAGTAACGGCCCATTAACGTAAATGGGTCTCAGCCTAACGTAACATTAACGTAAATTGGCCTCAGCGTCAAGTAACGGCCAATTAACGTAAATGGGCCACGGCGTAAAGTAATGGCCCATTAACGTAAATGGGCCAGGGTGTAAAATAACGGCCCACTTACGAAAAATGGGCCTCAGCCTAACGTAACAGCCAATTAAGGTAAATAGGCCTCAGCGCGACGTATTGGCCCATTAATGTCAATGGGCCTGACAGTGACGTAACAGCCCGTTAACGTAAATGGCCTCACCACAACGTTCGGCCCATCAACTTATTGTGTAATTGGGCCAAAAAGGATTGTAACAGCCCATTAAGAGTATGCCGCAAAATCTCGTCGGCAATTAGGCCTATGAAACGATTATTGGGCCGATATCCGCATTTTTTGCACAGAATGAATCTTAAATGGTCTGACGGCCCATTTAAATAGGCCCATCCAATTGACGAGCCGTTTTGTTTAAGGGCTCTTTGCAACACAAGATTTTCGCAAAAATTATGTAAAAATTTCACAAAAATTAATTTAATTTCATGAAAAAGGCAAAAATAAAAAAAAAATCTTTCAATCCAAAGGAGGCCTAAATCTAAAAGGCCGATGCCACGGCTATGGAACAACAGATCAGGAGCCCGATAAAACATTGAACGACACTTGGAACCTGCGTTGTAATCTTGACTGCACGGCGCCTTAGACGAGTGACAGTACAGTAAGACGTGGATTCGTTCTAAATGGAAAACCACACATGCGAGCAGGTAACGTTCTAATCGTTACAGCACGATTAAACTCTAGTGTCCTCCGTTGCAAAGGCGTATCCAACTAAGCAACTTAGGAGACTCTGGTCCGGCGCTGGATTGGTCACTTTTCAAGTTGTCCCTACAACAAGAAAGTGGAGACCATTCAATTAACAGTTCAAATATTGCTGAATATGATTTGCAATCAGCACAAAATACCAACTTCGCAAACATGACGCATAAAAATCTCCTAATAATTTCAATGTTACCTCAATCTCTTTGTCTTCACATGAGCAATTCATAGCATAGTAACAGCTGTATCGGTTTAAAAAAATTCTAGGAGAAAAAATAGACCATGACCAATGGTCTGATTAGAATTTCCTTCGTTAACTATTCCTTATATATGTTAAGTGATGCAGAACAGAAAGAGTCAAGATAATTACAGGTTTCACCTATACAAGTACAGAAAGGAGACATAAAGGAAATCCAGTAACCACATAGGGTTCCATAGACCTCCAGAAAAAGCATTAAAAAAGACGTAAAAAGTAAATAGAAAGCGTCAAGATAATTACAGGTTTCACCTATACAAGTACAGAAAGGAAACATAAAGGAAATCCAGTAACCACATAGGGTTCCATAGACCTCCAGAAAAAGCATTAAACAAAGACATAAAAAGTAACGAAAAGCATCAGTTTGGAACAACACAGGTCAGGGTTGGGGCAACTCAAGCTTTTTAGGCCATTGTCATCTATATTCCATATAAAGAATGGTTCTGAACTAATTAAAATGAAAATGATGCTTCCCACACAGCAGATCCTATTACTACCATGTAAAAGCCATATAAAGCACTAGTGGGAGTAATGAAAACTTCTTTCCAGCCGTTACTAGGCACATCTACCGTCTTATAACGGATTAGATCCCGCATTCTGCACTGAAAAATTGAAAAGACTGCAGACTTAATACCTAATATGCATTTCTTTTGCGCAAAAGCAGGTAGGAGTATATTAATATATGTGTAGCTATATGATGGATTGTTATATTCAGATGTTAGGAAAATCCTAAATAAGATGCGACCAGATCATAAACAGCCACATAACCAAGCTATAACAGTCAACAAATATGCCAAGAATGGAAAAATCATTGTTTTCAGAAATAAATGAAAGGAGACAACATTTAGTCACGAGACACGTGAAACAATAATAGAGCTTACAGGCTAGTACACTGAGGCAATAGCCTCACGAACAATCACATTTAGTCTGATATCAAACTACACAGGGTACATCACTGTCACGTTAAATAGGAACGATTATCAGTTCATTACATTGAAGTGACAGCTGAAGATCAGTATTGGTTCATTGCATTCAAGCATGTTGACATATGAAGGTAACACTGCACTTGTCTATGTAAACTTTGTGGAAGGAGCAGCTACTGACCTTCCCATTCCCAGCACAAAATATATATGTAGAGCATAGTGCTGCAACACTATCAAAAATAAATACCCCTGACATTTTTTTAAAAAAAAAACAAGGAGATCAAATTATAATAACATCGACCACACTAGATCTTCACGATAATGGAAAATATCTACAACTCGTAATAAACCAGACTCGTAACAACGTGTGACCTGAGCAAAGCCCAAAATGTAATACCCAAACAAATCCAACCCTACAATCCACCAAAATTCGAATTCCGTCAGGAAACCTAATCATAATCCAGATCTATTCGCTAGACTAGACGAAGCGCCAACAAGTGTAAAACTCCCAACGGATCATCATAATTAACAACGCACGTACAAGCAATCACGCTATAGGGAGAACTCCCACCAACAATCACAAAGCACGTACAGGCAATCACGCTATAGGGAGAATCCGATCACAGTTCGCACCGCACCAATGGCAGAAGGCAACGGGAAGACGTACGAGAGGGCCGGTTCGACCGGCACGCACCTAGGGTTAGGGCTCGCAGGGCCGCCAGCGGCAGGGGATAGGCCCGACCAAGCGCGTCGCCTTCATCCGATCCGACCACCGTCCCTGCCGTAGCCACATCCCCGCGCAGCCGGGCCCTGCTACGTCGCGGACGGTCTCCACCTAAGCACCGCGCAGGAGCAGGTTCACGTGGAGCCGAGATTCAAATCTCCAGCAATGTCCGCCGGCAAGGGCGGCTGCGGGGGCGAGCGGCGGGGCGGGCGAGCGGATGGAGCGGTCCGGCAGACGAGGCGGCGGGGATGGTGGAGGTCCGGGTGGAAAACCTAACCGCCATGGAATGGGAGCGAGGGATCTGATTCGAAAATGGGTGCGGGGCAGTCGAGTAATGTGTCGGTTCCCATGGCCGGCTGTATGCGGCGGTGCGGGGCAGTCGAGTATTGTGCAGGGTTTAACCATTCGGATAAAAATTGCGAAAATCGTAAAAATCGATGGAAAATTATTTTAAATTAAAAATTTAAAATTTGAACGAATTATTACAGTAAATGATTCGGTTTTTACGGTTTCAGATTTAAAATTTGAAACTCACTGGTTTTAACAGTTTTGAGCGGTTTTAACAGTGTTTGTTATTCTGAAATTTTTAAAATTTTTAAAACGAAAACCCCATCGTCCAGGGAAACCGATCCGCAACGGTTCGATGGAAAACCACAAACACCGATCGGCTTACCGCGTTTTTGTGAATCCTGTACTGTGTCCTGTTTCGTCTTCTCTTGCGCGCAAGCTGGAACCAGAGGCGTCTCTGTGCGCGTACTCTACATGGGTGGAATTGGAGGCCCAATTGGTCCACGGCCCAACCTGTTGCTCGGCCTAATGCCGCTCAGCCCAAGCACCAAACACAAAGAGCAAAGACAATAGCACAACAACGCAACGCGCTCCGACAAAAAACAAATTAATTTGATACATGCTTTACAATTTTATAGAATTTGAGATATCTCATTGTGGCATATATATCATTGACATAGATGGTTCTCTGTCATTGACAAAAACTGCTAAAATTGTAATGCATATATCTAGCAACAAAACCACAACCATTCTATCGAAAGAAATAGTTTTTGTTTCAAAATAGCACAATTCTAACCAGGAACCCTATATTTCTCTTTTTTAAGAGAGAGAGAGAGAGTCCACTTTAAAAATTAACGGAGACTATTCACTGCCTAATGCCAGATAATATAAGCCCCGCAAACGGGAACGCAGTCGAAGCCGAATACAAGGTCCCCTTCTTCATTTCTCCAAATTTACAGTCTCAAATGGCACCGCTACCATAGCAACTTTTGATCCATCACCAAGCCCGTCTCTCTATCTGCACCACCCGAAGCACGAGAACTTCGTCTTCTGCAAGTGAACAAACGGAACAAAAAGACGCAGAGATGATCAGATGAGATTGCATGCAGAACGAGATGTGAACAAACCGGAGCCGGTTTATTCTCGGGCCGCGAGCGCCGCTTACCGAGGAGGACACGTAGCCGTCGCCGTGCTGCTTGCCGCCGTGGCCGCGCGCCGCGTCCTTGCCGTATGCCGCCGCCGGCTTCCCCGCCTGGCTCTGCTTCTCCTCCCGCACCTTGTTGAAGATGTGCGTGTACCCGTCCGCCGACGCCGGGTTCGAGTCCCAGTCGCCGAACTTGGGCACCGCCGAGTCTCTCGTCGGCTGCAAGCAGCGGCACGTAAGACGTAACAAGGTGATCAGCTTCCAAGCAAGCCCACGGCATCGCATAGTTGTATTGGAGCAGAGCCTAACCGTCTCGTTGCCGCGGCTCTTGCCGCGGGACCGGTCGACGGAGTTGGCGACGAGGCCGTATCCGCTTCTCTCGGAGTAATCGCTGGCGCCCTTGCCGGACGAGTGGCTGTACGGGTGCACGGGCGACTGGTCGACGCTGTACGCTCCTCCTCCGCTGCCGCTCGAGCGTCCGCCGCCCCTGGGCGCGTGGCGGTGGTACGGCGACGGCGACCCGGCGTAGGGGTTGGGCGACACTGGCGGCGCGTCGCTGGGCCGGCGCTCGTGGCGCCTCCCCGACTCCGAGCGGTTCGGCGACGGCGCGGCCACGGAGAAGGCCTCCGGGTTCTCGGCCGGGTCGTTGGGGTTGATCATCTTGCCGCCCTTGCCCTTGCGCGCGTTCTCGAAGTAGAGCGTGTATGGCACGTTGCCGTCGTTGTCCCAGTTGCCGAACTTCGGGACCTGCGCCTTGTTCTGCTGCTGCATTGCCACCGACAAGATTCACGCGTTGCCGCCATTTTTGTACATTTGTACTACATGTAGTAGATTCATCGCGTGCTTGTAACTGATGATTTTCTTTTGAAAGATCGGAAGGAAGCTGAACACTTGCACGGTCAACAGCCAGAAATCTAAGACTTATACTAGCAATGTTAAACATGTCAAGTTGACTTGGTGCTAGTCATCGTTCCTCTAGTGGCAGCAGATGGACATGATCAACGGAAACCAATCGCGCGGGTGGAAATCAGACGCCATGACTTCCGGCCGTTTCCAAACTGCTGTACTACTAATCAATGGAATACATGGCTTATCTAATCGCATGCCATGACTTGGCCACTTTCAGCAGAAAGAATTCAAGGGTAAACAGGGCACGCCGGTGCAGCGGTTGGTGTTTCAGGTTTGACAATCTCAGACCGACCGACAGAGAAGGTTGCCTGGCTGGCAGCACCGCACCCTACGCGTACTTTCAACTTCCAAAACGAACAGACAGATAAAATTCAAGAGTGGCTGCTTCTTACGTACGCGTACCGTTTAAAATTCGAAAAGTCATTTACCTGAGCTACTCGAATTTGAAAAATTCTTCAGGTAAGAGGTACGTTGGTCAGAGACATGGCAAAATATTGAAAGATACGTCCCGACAATTATTGAGGGACTCGTCGCAAATTAGTCAAATATACGCTGAAAGATGTATTGATTCACACAATAACTAGATCGGGTTGCAAATACATGGATTTATTAGTAATATTTCTGTGTTCCTTCAGAAGATTCAGGTCCAGATATCATATCAAAGATACCTAGAGCTACGCAAGAAACGAATTGATCTCTTTCTAAGATGGTGTTGCCAAAAGCAAGATCAAAATTAGTTCATACTTAAAACATCTAACGAAAAACAGGGAACAAAGCTGACAAAGAAAAAACAACAGAGCGAAGTCAACGACGAGGAGCACAGAAGAAGAGAGGAACAACTTACAGCCATGGCGTTCGCAGCGCGGAGCAGGAGACAGGGATCAGATCAAGTCCTGGACTCCTGGGCGTCACCGAGCTTCTAAGTTTGGCCTCAATCGAATGGCAGTAGCTGCCAAGCAGGAGAGCGAAGGGGACGATGGATTTATCCGCTGTTTGTTCCTTCCTCCTGCGATCCGGGCCTCCGGTTTCCTTGTCGATCTCCACAGGCCGGCAGGACCATGGGTGCCTTGGTTGCAAAGCTTCGCCAAAAGCTTAATAAAGGGGTAAATTTTTGCAAAAACTAAACTCAGAAAGTAGCTTTCTCGTAGTTCAAAAGTAAAAGCAGCTCTGAATTTGTTTTGTCGGCCGTGGGCGTCGGTTAATATATAAATATAATTATATAATTATAATTATATTAAATAATCATAATTATATAATGTGATTATAATTACATTACATAATTGTAATTATATTATATAATTATAATGATATTATATATAAATATAATTATACTATGTAACTATAATTATTCAATGTAATTATAATTATATTATTTAATTAAAATTATATAATATACTTATAATTATATAATTATAATTATGTAATATACTTATAATTATATAATTATAATTATATTATATTATTATAATTATGTAATGTAATTATAATTATATAATTATAATAGGTAATATAAGTATAGTTATATTGTAATTATATATAATCATAATTATATTATATAATTATAAATATGTAATATAATTATAATTATATTACATAATTATAACTATACTATAATAAGTAATATAAGTGTAGCTATATTATAATTATATATAATCATAATTATATCATATAATTATAAATATGTAATATAATTATAATTACATGACATAATTATAACTATATTATACTTATATTAAATAATTATGATTATATAATATAATTATAATTATATATTACTATAGTTACAGTTATGTAATATATAATTATATAAAATTAAAATTAAATAATATAACTATAATTATAATACCTATATATATTTTCTTGCAGTTTCATAACCTTATAGCTGTTTTCAAACAAACGGCTTTTAATTTTTTCACAGCTCATATTCTACAGCGGTTTTTATGTAGCTTACAGCTCACTGCTGCTTATTCACAACTCACAGCTCAACCAAACAACACCCTGTAACTCCGAGAAAGTGACATGGAGAGGAGGCCGATTGCTTTCTCATTATATACGCAGGCACAAGGTGGACGCACATTCACAAACAGACCCTCTTTGTTCTTTTTCTTGTTTTTTGTCATTTTGTTAAGTGTTCAAGGTTCGCAGAAGAGGCGAACAGTCGTCCAAGGCGAAAACGAAAGCCACGGGGGTGTAAACGAGAAAAGAAAACGAGACTTGAGAAGGTTGACGAACTCAGCGATGCACCAGCCCGCTCCGGTTCACGATTCGACAAAGAGTATGCTGTCCGTCTTTGACCGCTCGCCGTCGCGGCAGCTCCGTGTCCGGGCCTCAGGTACTGGACCGCTTCCCCCGCATGGAAGAGTCCCGCGACGCGCGGAACGGCAGGACCGGCCGCCGGCGCTTGTTTCTGGACACGCGCGAGACCTGGGCGGGCGCGCGGCGTCGTCGGGTGTTGTCCCGTGTGAACAAGCGGTCAGGCGCGCGGAGAAGAGGAGTGACGAGGACTCGTTCAATCGCGCTCTTGTCTCGGCAGAACATGATCGCGTTCCTGGTCTCCTGAGTCGTCCTGACCGAGCGTTGTTGCTCACATTTTTTGTTCTTCGCCTGCGTCGGTGCGTCCGTCACCACTCCTCTGGCTGCCGGTGCCGGTGGCCGTTGCATGGATGGATGGATCATGTGTCCTTCGACGATGCCTGTCTGACTGAACGCGTCAGCGTGAGTTTGTCTCTGACCGGGTGACGAGGAGCCGAAGCAGTTCAGTGCGATCGAGACAAATAAAGTAGCTGCTGTTTTTGTGTTGCTGATCAAGGAAGCTCTGGACACTGAAGATTACCTGGATATGCCAAGGAAGAAGGTCGACATGGTGCTTCTCAGCGCCGCAGGACTGCAGGAGTTGAGGTCACGGCGGCCATGAAGAACCACTGTTTCCGGCTCTACTCTCCCAAGTGAAAGGAACAGCCGTTGTCGCCGATTCATGACTGGGAGCTCCCCTGCTGCGCACGAGCTGATGATAACAAAACGTGTGCAGTACATCATGTACTACTGAACAGATGTCAATGTAATGAATCGGCCCATCACGGCTGATCGAATCTGTTCCTGCTGCTAGCAACGTTGTACAGATGCGCTGGATTTCACTATTGTCCCTGGCTGTTGGCCATGGTGTGTGCCCTCTTGCCGATTCAATGCCTTCTACTCCGTACTGTATTCTCTAGAGAGAGGGATACAATGGCGAGACGGCCTACTCCTGTCGCGGCACATGACATGCTTTGTGAGCTTTGTTTCTGGCTGGTGGACGATGCCATTTCCTGAAGCACTTGAGGACCACGCAACGCTGGCCGCTGGAATGCAGCAGCTTGAAAGAAATTTATGCTAAAACTTCTTTAGAAAAACATATAGTACTGGACCTTCGCTTACATTGAGCTACTCCCAGTTACGGATGTATCTATATGAATACACCACTACCATGGCATGGCGACGCTACACGGTAGTAGCAGCAAGCGTCTGGTCCAGCAGGAAGTAGTCGAGCGCTGGGCGGCCATCGAGCCCTTTCCTGTCATAGTGCCCGAGGAACTCTCGAACGGTGACGCTCCGGTACACCGGCGGATTACCATCGGACATAATCTCCTCGACGGGGCCGTACATCCTCGTCGATCTTCTGATGTCCGCGTTGCAGAACGACGCCACGGAAACCCTCGCCGTATCCTTGCTCTTGTTCGCCAGCACCCTGTGCTCCACGCTCTTGAACCGGCCATTGCTGACAAGCTGCATGCGCACACAAAAAAAAAAAAAAATTGTCAAAGATTCACACCCGTGGTTGGAAATGCTGCTGCAGGCTGATCGGTTGCCGGTTGGTCACCTGAAGAAGGTCGCCGATGTTGATGAGGAGAGCGCCGGGCAGCTGAGGGACGTCGACCCACCCCCAACGCCCGGCGCCCTGATCGAGCAGCACCTGAAGCCCCGGCATGCCGTCCCGCAGGAGCACGGTGAGGAAGCTGGGGTCGGAGTGCTTGCTGGTGCCGAGAGTGCGGTGCGGCTCCGGGCACGGCGGGTAGTAGTTGCTCACCACGCTGAGGCCGTCCACGCACCCCATCTCCCTCAGGCGGTCGGGCGGCAGCCCGAGAGCCTCGGAGAGCAGCGCCAGCACCCGCGCCGCCAGCTCCAGCACGGCCCCGCCGTACTCCAGCATCACGTGCTCGACGGCCGCCGGCAGCTCGTCCCGCCGCGGCGGGTCCGGCGCCAGCTCGCAAAACAGCGTGTCGCGCCAATTGGCCGCCGGCGACTCGAACAGGTCGAAGTTGGAGTTGAACCGCAACCGGCGCGCGAGGTCCCGCGTGTAGTACGGCCGCTTGGCCTCCGTGGGCGCCTCGTGGAACCGCCTCACTGAATCGAGCATGGCCGGCCAGCACGCCACGCCGTGGTTCACCACCTGGAAGAAACCCACCGTCTCCGCAGCGGCCCTCACCTGCGCCACCACCGCCTCCCGCCGCCCGTCTCCATGTCCCTGCGCGGCGATAGAGGCGAGGTCGATGACCGGGATCGCGGCGGTCGCGGTGGTTAGCTGCGGGTGCGGGTCCGGCGGGTGGTGGAAGATGGCGGGCACGGCCGTGGCGCCGGCGTCGACGAGGCCCTTCACTCCGGCCTTGGTGTCGTCGAACGCCTGCAGCTCCCGCCGGCGGTCGTAGCCGTCCGACGCTGCTTCGGTGGCGGACATGGTTCAGTGCCTCCGCTGAAGAGGATACACGGAGCAGAGGATATCTGGCGAGTTCATCAGTGGGGTAGTGGAGGGGCGAAGTGCGCTTCGTCCACACGTCAAGCAATCGACAAAAGCAACACGCACCGGCAAGGCATCAGTCTGGATCAGCGTCGCATCGCGCAGTCCTTGGCGATGGGCTCCCATACATAATTGAAGCAAGCGCAGTGAACTGCACAAGTTCGATCGCTGGGGCCAAGGAACGGACGCGCGTCCGGAGCACTGCTGCTTTAAGCCGAGGAATTTGCCTCCACGACACGTGCTTGTACACCTCGCTATGCGCGCAGTAATTCCTTGGCTCGGGATGGGCGGCGCAGGCAGCGCCGCAGCAGCCGGAGCGCGGACTGGACGAGTAGCCTGCGGAATAGGCTCCGACAAAGGCCGGCAGGGATGGGACTGGGGCCTGATGACTGCGGTGGAGTAACGGGCTATGATTTCGATTGATAGGATGGGCGCGTGCATGCACGCACAGGGAAGGAATCCGACGCCGCGTGCCGTGCTCTCGCTCTGATTCATCAGCCTCGGCGGCGTCGGCGCCGCGGCCTCGGTGTCGCAGCGGCTAGAACGCAGGCTGCAAAAGCGCCACGAAGCGGAAGGACTCTGCGACTCGGTGGGCTCGTCGCGTCGGTGAGACGGTGACAAGTTGCAGAAGTTAGGTGTTCCTCGGAGTTAGCGCCACAGATTCCGAAAGCAAGCACCAACCAATAAAACGACGCTGCTTTCAGAACCCCGAAAAGTTCCTCGGAGGGAGAATAGAAGCGCCCCCGCGCACCCAAAAGCGTCGAGTTCTGCCGCCGATCTCTCGTCCGGTCCTCCCCACGCTCTCCTGCCAAGCAGGTTGCATCCTCCCCTCCCCGCCCGCGCGGGTGGCACGCGGCTCGCCCGCGCACGCCACGAATCTCGCGCGCTCACCAGCAACCGGCAGGCACCCCGCCAACGCTTGCCGAGCCAGAAGAAAAAAGAAAAAAAGCTTCTTCCTCACGTCGCTCCCACCGTCGCCGTCCGTCCGGCGGGCGTCGGCGATGACAAAACCACGAGCGGACCAGTAAACGGACGGCGTCTGTTCACATCACATCAGCCGAGCCCCAATATTCAAGCTGCGACGGCGCTCAGCTCACCGCATGACATAAGCAGCTTGACTACGATCACTCGATATGCACCGCACGAAAACACGGTGTGAGATGAAGTGGTTGTTGCTCCCGCGTCTTGCCCGGAACCATCTCTCTTGCTTGCGTCGATGGACGATGAGCCGGCTCCGGCCAGCACTGTCCTGCGTGTTCTTCCTTGGCCTAGTTGCTGATGAGGCAGAGGTAGCGAGGCACTAGTACTAATGGCTCCGCATCTAAACATTCCGCTTCACCCACCACGGAGTGCTACTCCATCTAAACCGGGGTGATGGTCGTACTGATGCTGCGATTACACCCAAACGCCGGGGTACGACAACAACGGTTGGGTCGGCGTCACCGAACCGACGAAAGAAAATGACCTTCCTAAATGGCTTTCCTCCTGGCGATTCATCAGGAAGCAGATTAGCGACGAGCAGGTTGCTAATGCTACGTGCACGGCTCACCCTTTCCCTCTTATAGTAATAGTAAAATCGAAGATCATGGGGAGTGGCAGGGCGACGCAAAGAATGAAGTTGACAAATATGGCCATTTTTGTAGTATCTCGATCAGTCGGTGTCATCTTACCTCACGGGTTTTAAAATCCTGTGACATCACGCAAACAAATCAGGGCTGGAAATGTTCAACGTCTGATGAAAGAAGAAAATGGAGCACTTGCCGCCGAAATGTTGACCGGCGCTGCTAAACTATTACTTGAGATCGATCAGGGCCTGAAGTGCTGTAGGAGCAGCAGTAAATGAGTTCATGCCGTGGAGTGATCGATCGAGCGGAGTGCGTGGTTGCTAGCTGGATTGCTGCACTGGGAGCAGACAGTAATTATCACTAATTAATCGAGGTTTATTGCTGTTGTAGTACTAATACTAGGTCAAATATCAAGTTTCTGCTTCCCTTTCTTTAACCAGCCATATGTGGGAGTAGCCTTCTTTTTTTTTTTTGCAAAGGGGCTTTGACTAATTGCATAGTTGGTTCATGCTCATGCGAAAGCCATGAAATTGCTTGATCCAGAATCGTTCTTGGTTGAAAACGCACAGCACAACGCGAAAATGGCGATAGGCGCAGTATTTTTCATCAATCAAGTCGTAAAAGATGTGACGCACTCCAATTAAAATCGAGCAAGTTCTTATCTTTTCACAGTTGCTTAGCCCAAGAACAGAGTGGGATGGGGACTGGGGAGAGAGATCTATCTATGTCTGGACCCTATCTCAGTTGCGGGCGCACCAGATCGATCAATTGATCGATCTGAGGCGCTCATTTCGCCGGACGAGACGTCGGCGTCGCGGCTGGCAGCGAGCTGAGTGTGGGGCGACAGGTAGGTGGGTGGGTGGTGAGGGGTCAGAAGATGTCGAGGACGTCCACGATGGCGGCGTTGCAGAGCGAGCACCGGCCGCGGCCGGCGAGGAGCTCGCGGGCGCAGACGCGGCAGAAGGTGTGGCCGCAGGGGATGAAAGCCGCGCCCTTGGCCCGCGCCATGCACACGCAGCAGCACTCGTCGACAGCGCCTTTGCCCTCGGCCTCCGGCTCCATGTCGTCATTGTTGACCTTCACCAGGGCCTGCGCCGCCGCGGACCCGGCGCCGGCGCTCCACTGCCGGTCTGTCTGCTCCAGAAGCGCCATCAGGGACACCCTTTCGCCCTGATCCTCCTCCGACGACGACGACGCTGCCGCCACCGGCAGCTGGCTCGGCAGATGCGGAGCGGCCGCCGTGGGGGAGCTCGTCGCGGTCGGGGGAGATGTCGTGGTGCTCGGGGCGGGCAGGGACACAGCGCGGCGCACGAGCAGGTCACAACCGGCGGAGGGAGGCTGGTCGTCGCGGATGATGTCGAGGAGCGTGCGCGCCGAGGCGGCGGAGGAGGAGGAGGGCGGCGGCAACGAGGTCTGCCTCTCGGCGGCCATGGCGGATGCGAGCGTGACCGCCGCCCTGCGCCCGGCGGCTAGCTCGTCCTCGTCGCGGAGCTTGAGCAGGTCACGGAGGTTGCACGATCCCGGAGAAGCGGACCCCACCGCAGCGAGCTGGTCGGCCAGCGTGGCGCTGCGCCGCAGCACCCTCCCTTCCATGGAACACTCGCCTCCTCCACCCGCGACAAGGCACGACGCGGACGGAAGCGTTTGCTCCGGGTCCTTGTAGCTTTTCTACGGCCACGGCGCGGCAAGGCGCGGTGGCAGCGGCACGTTTCGCTTAATAAGTGAGGCAGGCAGGCAGGCGTCGGGGGATGGGCGTGCGGGGCTTTGGGTCTCCCACTCTCCCATCACGTGCGATTGTGCGAAGGCCGGAAATGGATGGTTTTTTTGAGAGGTTTCCTGCTAGCCTTTCGAGAAGCCGGTGCCGGATCAGCGACGATCTACGGCTGAAAACGCACGGAAATTTTCGGTTGGGACCGCATTTTGTATACCATTTTTTTATCTTTTTTGACAGATAGAGAAAAATAAAAACAGTAATGAAAATGATATAATTTTTTTTCCGATGGTTTCAACGAAATTTCGTTTTATCGTTTTTTTTTCAAATACGGTAATGAGATCTCATTTAAACATGTTTTATGAAAAATAAATATTAAAAGTTACATTGTATACGGTAATGAGACCTTTTATTAGCATATATTGTTGTGTTGTATGTTGTGACTTTAATTACAACTTGTATTATATATATTGTAATACTTAAATCATATAGTAAATATTCAATATTTATTTTATTCATATTTTTGATATTTTTTTCGGTTACCGACCGTTTTGTTTTGTTTTTGAATTATGTGTTTATCCGTTTGTTTCTGTTTCTGTCTGATATTGTAAATATGAAAGCGAAAATGATTGAGATGTTTTTCTGACTATTTCCGCTCGTTTTTAACCCTAATCTGGCCACGGTCCCATCGAAACCGAGCAACAAAGCCCTAAACTGGATGCGCCGCGGCTGTTGAGTTTGTTCCGCAACGGCAAGGCTGGCTGTTCCCCCGTTCTACTGTATCGTTATGGGAAAATAGGAAAAGGCAAAGCGAAGTGGATAGAGGAACAAAAAGGATGCACAGCGAAGGTGAGAGAGGAACAAAAGGGAGATGCGAAACCAAGGGGATAGAAGAAAATATTAATGCTCAGGTCCTATTCAGAATACAAAAATTTCATAGGAATGACATTGGAAAAATAGCAGGGCAATGTTTACCATTATTAGTATGCAACAGTACCAACTAACAAACCTTACCAAGGCATGAGTGATCACTAAATTTACACATTCTATTCACAGTTTAACCCTAAAAAACAAAAAAGAATTGACTATGAATCATCTGAGTCAATTTCAAGTCCTGTGACAAAAAAAATGGACTTGATCAAGAGCCTACGTTACTATGTGCACTGTTTAAATCCATGTCAATCAAAAGGAGGTTTGCTAATCTCGATCAGCTACACTTGTGTTGTGACTGCTATTCTGAATAGTTGTCAGATCTTATGCCAAACATGTCTTAGCCTTCCATCCTCTCATAGAAAAGAATATAAGCTCCACGCTTCAGAACATCTTCTAGGGAGACTTCACTGATCGTGCTGTCGTCTGCACAAAACCAAGAGTGAGAGCAGCTGCCCTGCTGTTGGAGATTTCCTAGCTTTTTTGCTCTCACATATGCAACATAGTGTCCAGAAATGACGGACACGGTGCCACGGTGCTCTACGACACCAACTAAACGATAGATGGAGTTGCCCTTGTCCACAGAGCTGAATATTAGAGGAAAAAAGTATATCAAATGTATAGCCATAAATAATCATAACTTGTTATGAATAATGCCATGCTGTACATGCACATATATCCTCTAACTGAACATTGTTAACAAAAAACCTCAACTAGAAAAATACTTGTATGGCTACACCTTGGTAGACAGGTTATGGATGGCATGGCGTTCATACAATTTCATCAGAGCTTGGCTACACCTCCAAGTTCCAACTAGTGTGTTGTGGATGTTCCAAGTACCAATTCCCAATTTTAGTGAAATGTGTTTTGAATCTGACAAGATGCCAGAAACTTCCATAAGAACTCTCGTACCCTGAAACCATTTTTCTATTCTCAAACCTTTCTATGGCACTGCATTTTTTTTTTGTGCATATAAAACTTAAATAACCCTTGGAGTCACCTGGGGTGACAAAAATATCCAGTGCAATAGCAAAACACGTATCGCAAGTTTTGAGCTGTTGGAGCAGTTAAAGAACCACAAAATATTAGTGGGAATCATCAAGAGCTCTTGACAATCTACTTTTTACCACTATTCCCAGATAAGCAATGGTCACTTAGGATACGACTAATATATGTTTGGAATTATATGTGATTCTAAGATCATATAACTGAATGGCCTAGTCTTTTGCCCCAGTCATCTTCAAACATATAATGTAGCACTGCATGCATGCTTCTACGCAAGTTCGATGCTGGAAGACAGTTCAACAGTCTGCTCTGGATTTAGATTGCCTTAACAATTATAGAGAACATAATAAATCACTTGCGACGCCTGCCTCATTTTACCACCCTTTTCTGCATTGCTGAACAGGAATTACTTCCAGGGCAATCAGAACATAGGTTTGGTTGCTCATAATTTATTTAATCTGAGCTACGTCAATCTTCAAGTGTAAAGATGAGTATATGTCCAATGTTAGGATTACCAAACTCTACAAATAATTCATTTTCATACACTCCAAGAACATTGTTTTTTGAACTCCATTAGTTGATTCAAAAAAAATATACAAAAAGTACTAGTATGCACTAAATGGCTACAAGTCTCCTACACTGACAATGACAAATTTTCTTAACGCTTTGTTTAGAAAGTGCTGGGTATTGTTAAAGCTAGGAGAAAGAAAGCATACAAAAAAAAACCCCTGATGCCATAAGAAACTTGTATGACACATATTACTGTAAAGAACTGGTTGTACCTGGGGTCCATAAATGGCTCTACATCAAGATACTCCTTATATCTCACATGGTCACTAATTTTGAATCCATCAATACTGGATCTTCTAAAATGAAGAGTTAATACAGGTGGCAGCTTCATGAAACGACGTGTCTGAATTGCATAGCCATCCTTATCATCCTGCTCATTTCTGTTGTCTTCCAATTGGCATACACTATGATCAAGCTCTGTTTGCTTCATCCTTTCCAGATACATCTTAGATTGTCTCATATCTTCACTATGATACTCTAAATTTGTTCTTCCAGTAAGTTTGTCTTTATCTGTTTGTATAGTTTGACCCTGTGCATCAGAACCATGTGGTTGCCTACTTGACGAGGATTTGCTTTCTACAGACAAACTGTTCGAACCACTGGATTGGTCATTTTTCCATGTTGTCCTATCTGATTGCTCATCCTGTTCCCTTTCAACTGTTGTGGTTTCTTCCATAATTGCCACCATCTGCTCACCACTTTTACTTTTATTGGAATTCAGTTCCTTATGAACCTTAGAACAATTGTCACAGTGCCATTCTAAAACATCATCAAGAAACAGTGATAAGCAATCCTCAACTGATGATATTGAACCTGCTCTTGACTTATTAATTTCTTCAACTTTGACATCAAACACGCTTTGAGGAAGCAAACTAGCAGACTTTACTGGCACCTCGGTGAGCCTTTCTGAAACTTCAGGACATGTGACCTTGTCCTCCTCGGTCCGCAAAGGACTCTGCATGACAACATCCTTGCTTTGATCGATACATTGGATTTCAGTAGAATCTGCAGAACCAAACAAATAATTTTAATTTTACCGAAAACAGCAACATCATGGAAACAGTAACTGTTATCTTCGACGTATTTTCAGGATCATTAACCTCCACATTCGAAGTGCCTTTATTTTTGAGAATCCACACACATTATCAAGTTAAGCAAATCATTTGGGGCAAAATCTATCAAAATAACAAGGACTCGACAACCAAATCTACTTCCCAACTGTTGTTTTAACTACTACACTACAACGAGCAGCATTGTCATGTTAATATTGCTGTAATATTTTGCTCAAACTGTGGTATACATATCATGAAAGGTTTTCCTGAAATCTGTTCAACCCATTTTTGCAAAAAACCAGAAAAGTGAATTTTTAATCAACATTTGATCAAATTATAGTCGGGGATCTTCATTAAGTGCTGGAGCTTATAAACTCACCACCTGTTCCCTCCACGACTACATCTTTCAATTCTGAACATGGAAGATGAGAATCACCAGTTTCAGCAACTGTTTGGATCCTTTCCGACTTGCTATGCTCGTTTGGTGGAAATAACTGAACAGCAACCTTCTTCCGTTGAGATTTGCTCCTCTCAGTTATTTCTCGTGTTGCAACGCTTACAGTTGTATGACTCTGTGATACTAATGTCAGTGAGAGATCCAAGAACTCAGGATGGGAGACTGATTTACGCAAACATTTGCAGGTCCTTGTCTCACACATCTTAAACCCAAAAATGGATTTGATAACTGTTGGAGCATCTTTTTGCTCATGACGAGTATTTATCTCCTCTTCATCCAAAGCACTGAACAAGGACATGAGCAATTCATGACTATCATGCATTTCACAGCCTTGGAAATCCCTCTTATACATCTGTAAACATCGTATCAACAGTTCTGTATTCAGCAAGCTTCCTGCAGCAATTGTCCCCACGAAAAGATCTGTGAGCCTGCAGGCAAAGAGACCTTTTGGAGCATCCGGTGCTAACATCCTTGCCCGCAGCTTATCAAGCGCAAGAAAGCACTGCACCACTGCATTTAGGTAGCATGTGTTTCCCATATTTGGTATCCCTCTGATGGCATATCCATGCAAATAAGCCGATCTGAAGGAATGCGATAACCCTTGTATAAGCTTACGAGTCTCATAAGAATACTCTACACGAGCACCTGCCTGAAATCTACTATCTGTTTCCTTGTCATCTTTAGGGATGCTGACACTCACCACATAGTCGCACTTGAAGCAGTATGCAGATTCTGGCTCATCGTACAATGCAGCAACCCAATGGTCCTCCTGCTTGGCATGCTTCCGAGAATGCCCGTGTGGGAAATCAACTGACCCATGCCCAACGCAGAAATGAAGGCCGCATTCCATGCACACCATGATATCGCTCCCCACGAACTCGCACTGCGCGCACCTTCCTGCGTGCTCAGAAGTCAATGACGATTTCAACATCTCCATGTGACGCTTGTCATGGGGGACGTGAGTGCATGGTTCAAAGCAACAAGAATCGTCCGAGTCTGACGTCTCGGGCCATGAGGCCCAGGACTTGTCGCTGCTTTCAGAATTCTCCTCCGCTGCAGCCAATAGCGCTGACACTGTAACCTGAGGTCCATTCATCTCACGATCACACTTGAAGCAGAATGCAAATTTTGGATCCTCGGACAGTGCAGCAACCCAGTGCTGCTCCTTCCGGGCGTGCGCCCGGGAGTGACCGAAAGGGTACTCAGCAGAGCCCACTCCACTGCAGAAATGGCGGCCGCACTCGAGGCACACCATGATACAGCACCCCTCGATCGGGTGATTGCAATTCTCGCACTTCCCGGCGCGCCTGGAGGACAATGACACACTCAACATCTTCATGTAAGCGTTGTCAGTGGGGACGTGATCACAACGTTTGTTAGGGTCGGTCCCCTTCCCCCCTTCCTCTCCCAGGCTGAACAACTCCAGCGCAGCCAACGCCTCGTCTCGCCCATAATTCGAATCCGCCGCCGCATCAAGCAGCATTTCCAGGCCCAGCCGCGGAGCCTTCCGCGGCCGTTCCTTCGGCTCCGCCCCCATCACGCCTGGAATTGAAAGGAAAATCACAAGAAACTTTAATAATCCAGTAAACCACAAACCACCAAGATCAAGAAACCTACGGACTACGGACATCCCCAAGAAAACCAAAAGAATCAAAAATCAAGAATCGCTTCGGCGTTATTCCATTAAACCCCAAACCACCAAATCAGCTAGAATCTAAAATTTCCTCAGCGAAGACGAGAAATCGAACGCTTCGGCGAGTACCAGAGAAGAAAAGCATCAGCAAGACGCGAAGGCGAGGGACACTCCGGCGAGGATCAAGAATGCCGACGCGGATTCAAAAACCGAAGGGGAAACTTACCGGAACTGCGGCGAGAGAGCTCGGAATCGAGCAGGCGGCGACGCGTCCGAGGGTGGGTTCAGGTTCGGGGAGGGACGGCGACAGGGAGACAAGTTTCGCGCGAGTTTAGTCAATTTGGGGGTTGCGGACGGAACGGCGGCTCTGCTGTTCTTGGGCTGCAGAACGCAGAGTTCGTAGAGACGGCGCAATGCCGATGCCGATGCCTTGCTCCTTATTATACGGCTTGCTTGCCGGGATGGGCCAAGCCCAATTTAACACTACGGGCTTTGCTATGACAGGCCTATTTCTTTATTGGAAAACATTATATTTCAGTCTCTCAATTTTTTCATTTATGCGCTTTCGTTCCTTTTAAACCCGGGGTCTTCAACCTTTTAAACCCGTTTGTTTTTTTGTCCCTGGGCAGATTTTGTCGGCGGTTTTGGGCTGATGTGGCATCCACGTGGCGGTTTTGTCCGATATAACAGCGTGACATGCGTTTTCTCTGACGTGGACATCTTATTTAGCCTAATGTTATCTTAAATTAGAAAATAAATACTTAATGACCTCAAAAAATTATAAAACTTTGCAGAAATTTAAATCATTTTACAGAGAGCAAAATTTGTTTTATGACCAATTTAAAATTTGAAACATATTTTATTTTAAAAATTTAGAAATAGAAATAACTATAAAAGATAATCTAGACCTTTGAAACCACTGAATAAAATTTTATTTTTTTAAATTTATATAATTCCAAATATTTTCATTGTTTCACAAACATTTTCTTTAGCAATTTAAAATTTCACATTTTAAAATTGAATTCAAATTCAAAATTCAAACAGTGAACTGAGTCGCCTTTCCGTTATAAATCAGTTTTCTGAATTTTATAAAAATAAATCTGTTTCGAATTTGGATAAATAAATCAGACTTGGGGACATTTTGCCTCAAAATATTCCAAACTTGGATAAATTTGAAACTTTCTAGATTGATACATCTCTTCCCGAGGAACAATTTTTGTTTTGGACTCATCTTCAAATTCGAAACAGATTTATTTTTATAAAATTTGGAAAATAAATTTATAACGGAACGGTGACTCAGCTCCCTGTTTGAATTTTGAATTTTGAATTTGGACGCCATGTCAGCCAAATCCGCCGGCCAAATCTGCTCAAGGACAAAAAACAAATGGTTTTGAAAATTGAAGGACCGCGGATACCTAATTTTGTAACCGGAGACTAAAATGGTACAATTGAAAAAGTTGAAAGACTGAAATAAAATTTTTTCGTTCTTTATTTAGCACCGCAAAACCAGTGGGCCGCGGCCCGTTAATATCTAATGTCTTCCCCTTGTCCATCGATCTCTTCTTCCCGGTCCCTCCATTGTTCCACATCCCTGTCCCCCTCCTACGAGGACATTCAATCTGAGAGCGATCAGGTGTCTCCAAAAGGGTTATTGTTGACGTCGAAAAGATCTGGGTCAACATACCACGCGCACGTCCTCGTGCGTAGCGATAGGATCGTCTAGGTACGATCTCAACGTCACTTGAAAAATCAAGCTCGAGAGAGACCTTGTCGGAGTGAGAATTTTTGAGGATTGATCCGGGCTTGGCAAGCCAGTCGGATTGTCTTCACACATCGTCGGGACGGGAGAAGAACAGTACGAGGGGTCAGGTAAAGGGTTAGGGTTTGTAGAGATATATGTAAAGGTAAAAAGTTTTTTGACGATTGAGAGTTGGTCTCTCAATCGGCTTTGGGCCTCTTTATATAGAGGTGATATGGTTTTGTCCTGTGCAACCACGGATCCTATTAATTAGGAAACAAATTAGATCCGATCTGCTACTAAAATTGTCAAAAAACCGACCTCGGGTACTAGAGACTCTGACACATTGCCGAACACTTCGGTGGGCAAAATCTCGGTTCCAGAGAGGCTTACCGGACACTCCGGTCACCGGATATTCTGGCACTTTATCGGAGTGTCCACGTGTGAAGTCCGTAATTTTCTCGTTCGATTCTCGATTTAGGCGATCTATATATCCGTTTCGATCGGCTCGGCGAGGGCTACGTTGTGGAACCTTCAAATCAGGGATTTGGCTTCATATTCATGTCTTTTTAAGAACTTCTTTCCTTCTTTAGTAGATTTTAGCCAAATTCTTTCAAAATATCTTTCACGTCCTGAAAAACATATTGGCAAATAATTCTTGCGAAATAATTATTATCAGATGGAAGCTAGATATTTTCTATCATATCTGGTTTTTTGAACCGAAGCATTCGAATCCTATTAATTAAGAAAGTACTCAATCTGATTTGTTACCAAAACTAACTGAACCGACTCTACCGGAGTGTCCGGCACTGTGTCGGAAACTCCGGTCACCAGACATTTCGGTATATTACCAGATAGTCCGGTGTGTAAATCCTCGGGACCCGAGAGGGCCTGTCGGACCCTTCGGTATTGTGTCGGGTACTCCGGTGGATTGCAAATTTTGAGTGTCAACATATGCCCCCTGTTTTTTTTGGCAAAGTTAGCGTGGTAAAAAATACTCTAATGACAAAATTTGCCTGACGGTGGAAAAACTCATCGGCATTTTCGCTCTAAAGATGATACTATTATATCGGTCACATTTTGTTCTAAGAGCGATAATTATTATTCTATCGGCCACAAACTCCTAGTATTGCTCAACTAGGAGTTACACTCACTTGTTTAGGTCTCCATTCTTTTTTGATGTATGAAGGAGGTCGTGGAGACATTATTTTGTGAGATTGATCACTTATTTGGCTATATCTTTGATTTTTGCTCTCTTGATTGTGCAATCTTTGCAATCTTTTTTTTGAGTTCTAGTTAAGCTAGAGGGACACCACCTCGGTTGAAAACATTTGCCAAGAGAGCAACTATTGCTTTTAGAGTTCTTAGCAGCCAAAGCATTTTTCGGTTTAGCCCGATCATTTTTAATAATTGGTCCTTTTGGTGGTTCCTTAATAACATATCCATGCTTCCAATTCTAACTACGTTGTTGACCGGATCCGAACGGTGGGAACTTGATCGGTCTTTAATTAGATTTGCATCGCATTTTATTGACCGATCCTTCAAAACAATCTTTTTATTTGTATATTTTGATAAAAGGTAACCGAAGGTACGTTTGAAATTTACCTTCTTGTTCTTCTTCTTTGGTTTGTTTACCTTCTACCTCCCTATTTTAGGGTTTTTCGGCTTAAGCATCTTAGGTTGGGTAATAGCATCAATTGAACCTTGAGCTTTCTTTGCTTGCCCGCTGAGTCTAGAGGCATTGACGTTGATCTTCAAAGACTCTTTACCATCCGAAGATTTTTTTTTTTAATATTACTTCCGTTGAAGGATTTGCGTTCTCTCGCCTCTCTTCACCGATGATCACATTCTTACTTTTGATTGTATCGGCTTGCTCGGGCCGAATCAACACTTTTATATTTTGAAGATCAACGGTATTAATAGGAAATGGATACCTATCTATTTGCATTTCCTTGAAGGCTAGTTATCCATTATTGATGGCTGATTGAATTTGCCTTCGAAACACATTACAATCATTAGTAGCATGGGAAAAAGAATGATGCCACTTACAATAAACACGCTGCTTTAACTCGTCAAGCGAAGAAATATCATGTGACATCTTGATGTAGCCTCCTTTATGCAATTCATCGAATGTTCTATCATATTTTGCTACATCAAAAGTAAATTTTATCTTTTCTTGCCGATTTTTATGAATCGGTTTGGGAGAATCACAAGGATGAGAGCTAGCCTTGGAAGGCCATGAGAATTCAGCAGCATAAACATCATGATCATTATCATCCATCTTGTTAGATTCGCAACCAACTGTATAAACAGGATGATTGATCTTTTTATTCAACTTTTGCACTTGTTTAAATTCTTTAACTCTATTTTTGTTAGCCATAGCTTTCTGCAATACTTGACTAACATCGCAAAAGTCTTGATTTTCTAGCTTTTCTTTATGACAATCAAGCAAACCAGAAAAAGCTAAATCAGCTAAGTCCCTATCAGAAATTGTCAAACTATAGCATCTGTTTCTAATATCTCTAAATCTTCTAATATAATCGGCAACCGATTCATTGATTTTTTTGTTTAACCTATGTGAGATGTGACAATTTCAATTCAGTTTCACCGGTGAAGAAATACTCATGAAATCTTTTTTCTAATTGGGACTAACTGTAAATAAAATTAGGTGGCAAAGAAGTGAACCAAGTGAATGCCGCACCCGAGAGAGACAAAGGAAACAACCTCGTCTTAAGAATATCATTAAAATTTGCCTCCCCACATTGTATAGTAAATTGGCCTACATGTTTCATAGTAGATCTACTATCGTCACCGGTGAACTTGGCAAAATTGAGAACCTTAAAACCATGCGAAAACGAAACATGCTCATAATTCTCAGGGTAAGGTTTCTGATAAGATCGGCCTTTTGCTTTTAGAATCTAAGCCGAATGTTGTCTTAAACATATCTACAAACTCCGCTCTAAATTCATCCATGATTTTCAGATCGGTTTCGGATCGATTTGGCGCTAATTTAGGAGGTGGTCTACCATATGCATTTGACAATGAATAATTCAATAGCGGATACGAAGTATGATGCAATGAACCATTAGTAAACTCACCAAAAGAATTTTCATTATAAGCAGTTTTATGATTGGCGGGATTGGATTACTATATCGGTTAAACGGGTATTGGCTAATCGAATTAATGACTGTAGCATCGGTGAACTGCACCTCAATATTAGCCGAAGTACCAACAACGGTTCGGCTTGACATGTAGTTCGAGGTTTGCCCATTAGAAGTTTTAGGGTTTTGCCAATTCAATGGTTTGATAGACTTTTCAGCATTAGTGGTAGGAATATCAAGGGTATTGCCGAAATATTTCTTATCAAGTCGGTTCTCCATCGTGCGTATAGTATCAACAAATTTCTTTGTTATAGTGTCTAGCCTATTGTTAAGATTCGCACAGATAACGGCATCAACCATATTGGCAACATCGGAATCAAATGCTGATGTGGGCACGTCAGTTGTTACCTCCGATTTGATAGATGGCAAGGTGGGATTTTTGACTTGCTTGGTGTTGCCTTGCCGATCCTTCGTGAAGCACGCCAAGTAATCTAAGAGTTCTTGGTCTTCTTGTGCTTTGCGTGCCTCCGCGGTGGCTTTCCGATGCTCGAGGAACCTCTCGCGATCTTTCTTTGGCAACTCTTCTAATGTTGGCATGACGATGTTGTCCGGTGAGATCTCGGAAGTCATGACATGGAAAAGATGATTCGGTCGGACAACTGAAATACTTCTTCCCAGCGGAGTCTCCAAAAAGTGTGTCTACACACCGCGCGTACGTCCTCGTGCGTAGCGACGGGATCGTCTAGGTACGATCCCAACGACACCTAGAAAATCAAGCTCGGGAGGGACCCCGTCGGAGCGAGACTTTACTAGAGTTGATCCGGGCTCGGCAGGCCAGTCGGATCTCCTTCAGACGTCGCCGAGACGGGAGAAGAACGGCACGAGGGGTCAAGTAAGGAAATTAGGGTTTGAAGAGATACATGTAAAGGAAAAAAGATTTTTGACGATTGGGGGTTGGTCTCTCAATCAGCCTTGGGTCTCCTTATATAGAGGTGAGATGGTCTTATCCCATACAACCACAGATCCTATAAATTAAGAAACAAATTGGATCCGATCTGCTACTAAAATTGCCAAAAAATCGACCTTGGGTACCAGAGACTCCGACACATTGTCGGACACTCGAGTGAGCAAAATCCCGATTTCAGAGAGAGCTTACCGGACACTCCGGTCACCAGATACTCCGGCACATTACCGTAGTGTTCGGTGGCGGCTCGGACGTTTTTTTTAAGGGGCAACTGCAAAACAGGTTCTGTTTTGAGTCTTAATTCTGGAATCGGTTCACTTTTCTGAACTTTGCAAAATCGGTTCACTTTTTCGAAAACGAGCTCACCGTCAGGTCCTGTTTTGTCCACCGTCAGCTGTGAAAGATTTTGGAGCAAAAACAAAATAGAAAAGATAATAGGATGGACAATAGTACCCCTCCCTCCCCAAAATCCAGTCGAAGGCCTCAAATTCGGACGCCATTCCTCTTCCTCTCTCGTTTCTCTCCCAAAACCTAACCCTAAGCAC
>BCLG01000482.1:25971-40935 GCA_001602295.1 Zoysia matrella
GGCGGGCGAGGCCAGGGCTCGAGGCTACACGGCCATAGGTGAAATTTTTCTCCTTTTCAATTCAATTTCCTCTAGATTTTGCATTGTAATGTAGTACATTGCATTTTGATTTGTGTTACAGATTTGAATAGCTGGAAAAATGGATAAAAACGTATTTGATTCAAGTTTCGGAGCACCTATTGGGTATAAATTTTCTTCCTTTTGATTACAACAAGTAATGAAGAGGTAGAGGGCGAGGAAGAAGTGTAACTTCTGGAGGAAGACTTGATGCATGGTTTGGAATTGAATGACATGTTTCAGCTCTACATGTAACTATTTTGTGACTTTGTTGGACTTACCATGTTGTCTTTTGTTGGACTTGTTGTCTTTTGTTAGACTTGTAATGTTATGTTTGTTGGAGACTTAGCTATTTGCAATGTGGACAACTATGATTTAAATGTGTGATGTTAAGTACATAATTGATAATATCTTGTCTCATGTCTTATGGTTGATAATGTTGTGTTTGTTGGAGAATTGCTATCAATTTTTTTTCTCACAATTGTCTAGTTTTCACAATTTTTCTCAATTTATTATCAAATTTTCACATATTTTTCTCAATTTCTACTATTTTTTGTCAAATTTTTGCATATTTTCTCAATTTTTACAAGTTGTCACAAAATTTATCAAATTTTTATGTTTCTATTTACTATAAAAAATAAAAATATGTTGAATTTGTAATGACTAGAATGAAAGTTACTATGTTTCATACAAATAGGACTGATTTTGCAAAGGGCATATCGGTCTATTTACATATTATTTAATATCGTTAAGTCCTCGTAACGGAATAAGACCTGCCTGTGAGATCGTTTTCGAAAAAGTGGACCGATTTTGCAAAGTTCAGAAAAGTGAACCGATTTCAGAATTAAGACTCAAAACAGGACCTCTTTTGCAATTGCCCCTTTTTTTAAAGTTCGTAATTTCCTCGTTCGATTCTCGATTTAGGCGATCCATATATCCGTTTCAATCGTTTCGGCGAGGGCTACGTTGTGAAACCTTTAAATCAGGGATTTGGCTTCATCTTCATATCTTTTTAAGCACTTCTTTCCTTCTTTAGTAGATTTTAGCCAAATTCTTTCAAAATATCTTCCACGTCCTAAAAAATATATTGGCAAACAATTCTTGCGAGATAATTATTATCGGATGGAATCTAGATATTTTCTATCATATCCGGTCTTCCGAACCGAAGCATCCGAATCCTATTAATTAGGAAAGTACTCAATCCGATTTGTTACCAAAACTAACTGAACCGACTCTACCGGAGTGTCCGGCACTGTGTCGAAAACTCTGGTTACCGATCATTTCGGTATATTACCGGACAGTCCGGTGTGTAAATCTTCGAGATCCGAGAGGGCTAAGGCGATCATTCCTCCAAAGCTCCAACCGATTGAAGCCCATTTATATTTCTTTCTTGTGGAATCGAGAGTTGTTCCTTGTGAAATTCCTGCAAAATTCTAGCAGTCCATTATAAAGGTAACGCATCGAGTTTTTGTTCACGTTGTATACACATCCATTTTCGCGTCTCATCCTGCTTCATCTACCTTTTTATTTCCTTGGATGCAGTCTGGGAATATAAAGTGATGCTATTCTCCCTTAATTAAGATTCCCTCTGGTCTTTAATTCTTGCTATTAGGATGATAATTTTAATTCAAAAAAATTAGAGTTGTTGTCTTAACAATATAACTATTTAAAAAACGGAAGGGATTATATGGTGTAGTTGGAGGAAAGAACACGCATGCACTTGTAAGATGATTTTGAACATCATAAAATCATAAGGCTGTTATTAATTCGTCATTTCATCGATCAGACTTTGAAACGAAATGGTCAATTCGAGCCAGCCGTTTTGTCCAGGACAAATGCCCCAAATAGATATTCTACCATTTTTCCTTCTAAATATAAGCATCAAAGGGGCGAGCGTGAAGAATGATCAATCGTTTTATGTAGGGTAATTCCTGCGTCAAAGGAGAGCAAGAAGCGAGAGGCGGTGCAAGGGCAGGACACCCTAAATAAAACCAATGGAGCAGAAGAAGAAGGACCTACTCCGTCGGCTGACCATCATCTCGATCCCTTTCGTGTTCGTGGCAATCCCCTCCGTGGTGATCATCGTAGGCATGCTCTCCCCTCACGCCACGTCGCCGGGGTCCGGCTCGGCGCCGGCCCCGCCGGGGCAGAACCACTCGCTGTCGATGCTGAGCACGATGACCGGCGGGCAGATGATCCTGAGCTGCCGAGCCGACTTCTCCGGCAACTGGGAGTACTTCCACTACTTCATCCTGGACCCGTACAAGCCGCGGAGGGCCTTCTTCCAGCCGCAGGCCGACCCCTACGTCATCTACTGCAAGTGGGGGTACATGGGCAACTTCCTCCAGAACGTGGTCGTCTTCAACAGCAGCGCCGGGTACGCGCCGCAGTGCCGCGTCGACAACGGCGGGTGTCGGTACCTGTTCCAAGACGGGCACATGTTCCGGATCACCGGGAAGCACGCTGCCGCCGTCGTGGCGGGGGCGCCGTCGTCCGCTGCGCCCCCAGCGACGTTGCCGCGTCGGGAGAAGACGCTGGTCGGGGACGTGGTGCTCAGGGACTGCAGGCACGTGATGGGGCTCTTCCCGGCAGGGTGCTGGTCCAAGCAACACGATCACGAGTACGTCGGCAAGATCATCGGCCGGTGGTCATGGTGGTTCAATTACTAGCAAGCTTGCCAGTTTCACTTGCCATATTTGTATTTGTACCTACGAGTATACTCGAAGGATCCAGATATCCATCGATTTCACTTCAGATTATCAGGATCTTGAGCCAGCCTTGCGATTTGCGAAGCAGTCCGCTGCCCGGCGGGATGCTACGCAGGACAGGCGCGCTTGCCGTCGTCGTGTATGCACGGTGGAAACGCTTCATGAAACCAAAGCAGGATACTGATCGAATCCAGCATATTGCAGTTGCTCTTGCTACACGCATTCACGCGCACACGCCCTAATTCTTACAGGGAGACATTGGCTAGTTTTAGTTTCTGGAAATGCATCACAGCTCTAAGAGATACTATTCCTTTGTTCACCTTATGAAATGGCAGCTTCATTGGGGGTTCTGCAGCTACAAATTCCTGTGAATGTGAATTACTCTGTGCCCGTGCATTTGGACAGATCAAGGCTCGATGGTCCTTGCTGCTCCATATACCACATCTGTAATGTCTGGTGAAAAGAAAGGGCTGGTTAGAAATGGCACGTGTCTCTCACAAAGAATTTTCAGGGCTAAGAAGAATATATTTCTAGATTATAATATATTGAAGAGTAAATTTTACAAAACTACACATACTTTCACAAAACTATCACAAAACTACAGATTTTATAAGTTGTATCGCAAAACTATAGATTTAGCGTTTCAATGTATCACAAAACTGCACATACTTAGACAAAATTATCACTAAACTACAGCTTTAAAAAGATGTATCGCAAAACTACAGATTTAGTATTTTAATGTATCACAAAACTACATGTTTAAAAAACTACATGACAAAATTATGAGTAAATACCAAAAAACTATAGAAACTTTGGAAATATTATCAGGGAATTACAGATTTAACATCTAATTTTAGAAAACTACACATTTAAGCTACAGTTTATCACAAAACTACAGATTTAACATTGAGGGTGCTTGACACCGCAACTGGGGTCCACCTATCAGGTTCATGGGGCAGGCTAAAACCTGTAGTTTCGTGATAAACTGTCGCTTAAATGTGTAGTTTTCTGGAATTGGATGTTAAATCTGTAGTTCCCTGATAATATTTACAAAGTACCTGTAGTTCTTTGAAATTTACTCTATATTGAAAGAAAGAATTCCTGGGGTATAGTTCATGCTAGAATACATCTACAAGATACAGCTACAAAAGAAAAAAGAAATGTGGAGCGGAGCTGACTAAAAATTTAAAACAAATGATATGATATCTTCATATGATTCAGAGAACAATGGTCAGGAGGTTGTATCAGGTTATCCACTTTGAGGTAACTTGAGCACTCTGCCGTGGCTTCATGGGAATCTGGGACAAGTTCCTCTTCTTCATGTTGGAGGAGATGGTAGGGCTGAAATAATCTTGGCTCTTTTGTGAGATGGCTGCAGCCTGCAAATGTGGTTTTCTCAGAGGAATGAACGTGTGTGACTTCGTCGAGGGGCCTTTTGAAGATTCAACACTTTTAGGCGAGTCCCATTTGCTATGATTCACAAAACTTTGAGATTTGCCAACTTTCTCAGTCTTCTTTTCCTTGTGACTTGGTATGTTTCTGCTTTCCCTTGTTTCAGCTGAGTACATTGTCTCCTCCTCACTGCTAAAACCGTTCCTGTCAACTCCAAATTCAGATATCTCAAGTGGAGAGGAACTGGACTGCACCTCGCTCCAACAATTTTCCTGATAAGCAATATTATGAAGAGCATCACAGTTGATCCGCACATTAGATGGATGTGATTCGTTTGGCGTTGATTTTTTCACCTCAATCTTGCCTTCATCAGGCATCATTTGTTTGAGAGGAAGTGGCAGGTGAATAGATCTTGGATGCTCTAGAGGAAAGCTAATATCCATAAGTGACGCAGCTTGCTCAGGTTTGCACAATTTTGAGGTCAGCTCATGTTGCTCATGGAAAGAATGTGAGTCAAAAGAATCCTTTCGACCATATGAAATCTTGGCAGAGGCCGAACTACACGATCCATGCTGCCATGCTGGCCTTGGTGGTATCTGTGATGATAACAAGATGTCGCTGCCGTCTCTTTCCATGGTCTTGACACAACGAAGGTTACCAATGGAAGAACGCCCACTTCGTTCTCCCGAGGATGTCAACCGTGCAGGAGTCATCATAGGCTTGCAAACATCTTCTAATCTGCCATTCCAGTGCTGTTTCAACCATTCACATACTGCAGGAATAGGGATACCAAACTGTGTCTGCACATCCTTCTTTGTAGCAAGGAGAGCAGTTGACGATGCGGTAGCATATCCTGTTGGTGTAGAAGGTGCGAGCTTCATGGGATCACAGACCATAAAAGCTAGACTCCCATGCATATCAAACCCAGCTGAACCAGGATGCCATAAGACTTCATCAGTTGAGAACTTTATAAGGTTGTCTGTACCTATTACAACCTTCCCTTCGCCTACAGCCAAATCTCTTCTTTTGTGGCCCAGGACCAAAATTGTACTGCCAAGGTCCAATGTGAGGTTCAAACATGCTTTCAAGAAATGTGGCTGTTGCCCGTGTGAACTCGATTCATCATCCACCAAATCAAGACCAACTATTGTGAGGTCAAGAATGGGACTGGTAATAAAGAATCTGAAAGGAAAAACATCAGCTGCTTAAAATCATACAATGGTGTGGGAAAAAGAAAAAGCCCAATTCAAGCTCATACACTTGCTAAGAAACTAATTCTTTAAGATCCCCTATCCTTATTACTTATCATACAAACATACAATAGAAGGTCCAATGTTCTGTGTAGGTCTATGAAGAGTTCCAAAGGAAAATCGAGTTTTATCCCATGTTCAGTAAAGAATGCATTAAATCATGTCCTATGCTCATCAATAAATCGAATAAATAGACCCAAGGACCACTTGCAGCAGATATCCTGTCGCTGATTCCTATGTAAAAAGGAATAGAATTTATGCCTACTTGTACACAAAGCCAATGCCAGCCTTAATGTTACCAAGTACTTGTACAAATAAGCTTTAGTATTTCGCCCTCACTAAATGGAAACAAAGCCTTATCTGAGAACCAGATTAATTTTTTCTATTGTTACACTGGTCCACGACTCTGCTCTTACATCTTTAAGTCCATCAGAATCCTATAAATGAGATATCAGATTTAAATAAAATATATTTCTAACTGGTTATATTTGCTCCACACCTACCAACGAAATCAAAACCTTATCCCCACAGCTCAAACAATGGTCCAGCACAATGGTCAAATGTAAGTCAATCCCAGAACAATGGCAGCACGTCTTAAGCTTCAGCACTGAAACAAAGCCTCTTTTGCAGGCAAGCCATCAGCGCTGATGATAAGTCCTTCCACCATCAGCTCACTTGGGAATCACAAAAGATATAACTACAACCTTTCAGTACAAGGAAGAGAAAACATCTAATTTTTCAAACTACGTATGAGCGCAGCTCAAGGAATGACCAAATGCAACGCACATTCGTCAACAAAATCTAAACTTTTCAAACTACATTGCAACATCAAAACATTCCAGGAATCCGAGCTACATATACAAAATTTCAAATCGCATAGCCAGACAAAAGCAGCCAAGCGGACGCTAATCAGGAATGCGAAGAGATGGAATCGGGGTCTCTCACCTCTGCGGCACTAGACGAGCCAGTAGGCGGCCGTGGCTAAGCCGGACCTCGGCGGCGCTCGCCGCCGAGGCCGAGGGGACGGTGCCATGCGTGGTGAGCAGGAGGGCGCGGTGGATGAGGAACCCGCTCCCTCCTTTGCCTCCGCCCGCGCTGGGGAAGGATAGAGCAGCGACGGCGGCGCCCTTCGAGGCGAGGAGGCTGGACTTGATCCGCTCCAGCTTGGCCCCGCCGCAGCAGAAGCACCACCCCGAGCCGTCGCCCAAGACCCCCATACGGCTCTACGCTCGCCTCCACCCTGCTGCCGCTACTGTTTCTCCCGGCGGCCAGCGCCGGCGAACGGACGGGGACGGCGCTGCCGAGCGGCCCGTGTGGACTGGCTTTGGTTTCGTGCGGGCGGAGCCGAGGAAGAGGAAGAGGGGACAGGAGCCGTGGACTAGCACCGAACGTGACAGTGCGCTCATGTCAATGTCTGTGATAATTGACTCATGTGACCTTGCATTAGCATTAACCCTTTGCTACAATATTTTATTTTAGAGTAAATTTCCTAACTCCTCAGGTTTTATGCGACTTTTGATTCACAAAACCTCATATATTTTACTTTATGTCATTTAACCACATGCTTTATGGTTATATTGTTTCACAAAACCTCGTATATATCAAAAATTAGTTAAAAATATGAGATGTAAATTTTAACTTCATATGTGCATGATGTATATATTTTGATTAATTTAAATAAATAAAATTATTAAATAAGATGAAAAACATAATCTCCCAATATAAAAGTTTAACATTGACATTGTTCAGTTAAAAGTGAGGTTTTGTGAAATATTATGACTATAAAACTCACAATTAAATGATACAAATAAAAATATATGAGATTTTATGAAATAATGCCTATAAAACTTGAGACTTTATGAAATGGAAAGAGATTGTCTAACGTTCGTTAGACGGACGAACGACCGTTGATTACGCATTGAACGATCCCGATGATTGGAGTGGAAAGCAACAGAACCTGCCCCACTAATACGGCCTAGCAGCCCAATGAAGCTCAGGCGCTCTGTTCTGCTGCCGGAGGGAAAAATCTTCATTTATTTCGCCGCCGCACAATTGTTGGAGGGAAAAATCTTTGTTTCGGCGCCAAAGAGAGACAGAGGGCCGATTCTTTCTCAGCAGAGCTGATTCTTTCTCGGTTGATGTCAGGATGGAAGATGATGTTCATGCATCTAACAAGTGAGTAGTAATATTGCTCCAGGCCTTTCTTTTTGTCATATTATGATTTGGGGTTTCTTGATTTTCCTTTTCGAACTATATCGTGATCTTTTAGTTCGCTACCGTCGTAATCGAGTCGTTTACGGTATACTACTGTTGTAATCGAGCTTTACTCTTTATTTTATTCAATCAAAAGAGCCTTGCTGTCGAACGAGAGGAACGAACAGCCTCGAACACACCCACTCCTTTTCTCTCACCTTGCCGGCGCTCCCCACCGCTGCTCACCCGGCGCTCCGAGCAGGACGCCGCCCTTGCCCCCGCCTACTACTCCGGGCCGCCGCATACTCCTGCGGCAATGGAACTACCCGAGTAGAGATTCTTTTCTTGGTAAGTAACCCTAGCTCGCATGGCTGCATATGCATAGAGGTCCGTTTCGTTCCCAGGTTGGTGGGTGAATTATGTGAGCAATTGAAACGGATTCTCGCGTCCTCTCGTTTCAGTTGCCTGCAATTTTGTTCACTACGCTGTTCCTGCTATCTGATTCATGCGTCCTTGGTTAAATCAGGCCCGGCTTCTACTTCAGCGCGCGAGATCGAGCTCCCTAAGGGGGAGTACAGCTGATTTCCAATCAAAATTGGGGCTTCACTTTTACTAACTCCCGATGTCCCACGTTAAGCCCGGCCCGTCCGCCTTGGGTGCCGGTGCAGTGCCCGGGGGACTGTCTGGTAGGGATGGTGAAGTGGAGGCAGGGTTTGCCAAGCTTCAAGGCGAAGACTTTGAGTACTATATGCAAACCTACTCCATCATGCTGGGGCGAAACAGCAAGAAGTCAACAGTGGATGTGGATCTCTCGAGCCTCGGTGGCGGAATGAACATCTCTCGCCACCATGCCCGGATATTCTATGACTTCCAGCGTCGCCGGTTTGCGCTAGATGTTATAGGCAAGAATGGTTGCCTTGTTGAAGGTGTCTTGCACCTGCCTGGAAACCCACCTGTTAAGCTCGATTCGCAGGATCTGCTTCAGATTGGGGACAAAAAATTTTACTTTCTGCTTCCTACTCGCTCCATCTTTGCATCGGCTGCTGCAGCTCGACATGCCCCTATTATTCCACCACAACTCCCTCCACCATCGTACACACGGCCAGGCCGCCCTCGTTTGTCGGAGTTTCATGACCGTTCTTTTGAAGGTGGTTATAGCAGGGAGGTTGATGAGATTGGAAATGGTATTAGTGAAATCGGTGTGAGAGGAAAGATGATAAAGAGAAACAAGAAGACTTCTGGAGATGTGGACACCTACGGTGGGCACAGAATTAATGTTGAAGCAATAGGAACACTAGGTGATGGTAACAACACTATACTGGATATATGATTTATGTTCTTTCTTATTCTATTGTTTTATTGTTAGAGGCGTGGATAAAAAATGGTGACTTTGCTTTGCTACTCATTTCATCGAATTGTTGCATTGATTCGCACATAAGGATATGTCTTTATAGAGAATTCTTATCAATGCTTTCTTCTAAGAACTTGTCTTTTATTTATGATAAAAATTAAGAATTACAAAATGCAACAGAAATAACAACTTTTTAGTCTCCAAGCAAGATGAATATTATCAATTTCTTCTGACCTCAATTGCTTCTTATGTTTTTGCAGATAGTAGATCAGAAATAAGGATTGACAGGGATGTAGATAACCAACAAATCGTTCAGGCGGAAGAGAAGGATGTTGTGTCATCTGTTGCCACAGTGCTATCTGACCTCTGTGGCCCTGGAGAATGGATGCCTATGGCAAAACTTCACACAGAGGTCTGTTTTTTTTTCGAATTTAAAATTTTCTCTTTTACCAATGATTATTCTAAATGTATCGTGTTACATAAACATCTGAATTATCGTGGCAAGCCTGTTTTTTAACAATTGGGTTACATAATTAAGGAAAAGAAACTCTGGCTGAACTCAGCTACAACATGTATAGTCAGCATTCAGAAAATTTAATCGAAAATAGAAGTCAAAAGTTAGCAGTCCTTCTCTGTTAATTGCAATACCATAGTGACGCTATAATCTGAACCAGATAATCCAGAACATGAACACCCCAATCTGTGAATGAACATATGATCTGAACTTAGCCTAGGTTACATTGTTCTGCTAGTGCTCATTGCCATAGCATAGCAAATCTTTCCTTGAGTTTAATATGATCTAACATGAGGAAGCTATCAAATAACAGCATTCAATTTTGTTCATTTAGGCTGTAAAACTGCTAGTATCTTAATACATTACGTTATCTGTTACCACCTAGCTTTCATTCGACTACCGTAGCTGTTGTGCGAATCATATTAATACATTGTCTTCTGCCATGTGGTGCCCGTTGCACTAGCATGGGCATTGGAAAGTTCGCAGCTCACTTACATTGCCTATTATTCTGTTGTGGGTGTGGCCCAGCAGCTGCAGCTGCTGTGCCTAATCTTACTATATCAGTAATGCAGATGGAATTTATGGATGCGGTTTTTTAGTTGGTTTATGTCCTTCTATATATGCTTTGTATATTAAAAGATGATATTGTTATGTGAACCTTCGGTCATTTGTTCCACACTTTATGGTGATTTCTTGTAGTTATGAGTTGTGTGTTCATTAAAACCCCATACCTTATGAGTTGTATGTTCCTTAAAAACCATCGGTAGCATGCATCCAGAATCTGGGTGGTTACTATTTATTTTCACCCTTGTGCTGCGCATACATCAGTATTGATGTGTCATTTGTCATTGAAAATTTCTCGTTTTCTTTTGTAAACTCGAATACACCTAGTATAGCTGGTTCTGCAGAACCTCTTCTAATTTTACTTGTTCGTGCTTGAAACAGATACTAACATGCTCGATTACTTGCAGCTTGTTGAACAGTTTGGAAATGTGTGGCATCCCAGCAGGTTCCGAAAGTACCTAACACCAGAAGACTGGTCGCCAACCGAGACGAAGGGCAGGCCTTGGTACGGCCTTCTCGCGCTTCTCAGAAAGTACCCAGAGCATTTCGTCATCAACACAAGATCAAAGGGCAGAGTAACCTCAGAGTTCGTTTCTCTGGTCTCCTTGCTCTCCTAGGTCAGGTGGGAGGGACACTGGAGGATCATGGAAGGGCGAGAGGTTTGCGTTTGCTGAGGTATTTCTGAGCGTGCTAAATTCTCGATCTGTGTTGAGAAGGCACTTGCCTCCTCTTGTATCCGTAGATGTATCGGAACCTTTTGTATGTCGTGTTTACTTACACCTTGGGACTGACCAGTTGTGCTATAATGTTGAGAGTGATCTACAGAGACTCGAGTTAAATTGTGTTTAGAGACCTCAGCAGTTCTGTTCATGTGCGTTAGTGTTTAGCTGCGCTGCAATCAAATTCCAAATGACATGGGTGGTCGGGATTTCATATTTTTCAATTCACCGTCCAAACCTCCACCCATTGGGTCACACGATCTGACAGATGGCTGAATGAGCTGAAACTGTGGGTCAAATGGGCTGTTCTTGCTCCGAGTTCGTGGCCCATAAAGAGCTGTAGGCCGAAAAGGCCCATATCAGTACGTGCAGGTCTCTCTCTTCTTGCAGCGCAAGATGAACTCGACTCCCGCGACGCGCCAGAATATAAGCAGAGCCGAGCCTTCCCCTGTTCGCCCACCTCGCTCCCTCCACCGCCAAAGAAATTCAGAGATCGGGAAGAGCGCGAAGCAAGCAGCGTCACGAGCGCGGAGGCGATGGCGAGGTTCGACCCCTACGAGAACAACGGCGGCACGTGCGTGGCCGTCGCCGGAGACGGCTACTGCGTGGTCGCTGCCGACACCCGCCTCTCCGTTGGATACAGCATCCTGACCCGTGACCACTCCAAGATTTGTCAACTGTATGTCTCTGAACCTTCCGCGTTGCTTCCTCCTGCGACTGATATGGTGCGTGATCATCGACTAGAGATTCTGGTTAGTCCAAATAGGACTTACGTGATGTAGAGATATACTTCTGAATACTGAATTTATGCGTCAGTCATGTTTTGTTCAGTAATACTCTACTTCGAAAATCGGTTATTTGTCAGTGGTGAAATATTCTGTTAGGTGAGAATTTGCAGTGATTCAGGCCGTAATTTAGAATACTTACCGCTATAGTCACGAATGTAAGTGGTAGTAGGCCTGCTGATACAAAAAGATTTGTAGCTAGTGAAAGCTGTTGTGTTTGTTGAATTTCTGACTCCTGCGTTTATGAAGATCATGCATCACAGGTTCAGTCCTGTTAGAAATAATGGCTCTGTTCTGAATTTTTTTTTTCTCAGTATTCAGTTTGGCGATAATTTAGAGCAGTTCAAGCTTTACTGCTCTTCTGGTCACAAATTTAAAAGATGTTCGACAATAATAGTTTTATAACGGTGAAATTTTTAATTTAAGATACTTTTGAACCTTGATACAAGTACAATGAAAAAAAAAAGGAGACTTTTGAGACATTACTTCGTGAGTTTCACATTTTTTAGCCAACTGTTCTGGAAAATTTTATTGCTTTGTTATTGAATTTGATCTAATGTTTCCCTTCTTCTCAACAATCAGTGCAGACAAATGTATTTTGGCTTCATCTGGCTTCCAAGGTGACATCAAAGCTTTGCAGAAGAATCTAGCTGCCAAGGAATTGGTATGTTTAGTGATTCATTGTGCTGTGAAAGACCCTGTTACTGTTGTTAGTCTGTATTTGTGTTTAACCAACATCAGCTTTCTTACTATAGTAACCTGGTCGTATTGCCTAACCTGGATCTTGGTCTTCCAAATTTTATTTGATCGAAACTGTCCTGGGCATTCTAAGACAAAGTTTATTTCTACGATGTTTTCTACGTAAGAAAGATACGGAGTAGTACTCATGGTTCTTACGAAGTCTGTCACTACATTCAGTTTTAACCATGGCTATTTTGGCCATGTAGCCGCCTATATTGCCTTTATTTAGGGCATCAGACAATAGAAGTGAAAACTATGTCATTCTGAATGAGCCGTACCAGTGCATATTTCTGATGTTTTCAAATTTCTGCCTTTTCAGGTCTATGAACACAACCATAACAAGAAGATGAGCTGCCCTGCGATGGCACAGCTGTTGTCGAACACACTTTACTACAAGAGGTTCTTCCCATACTACGCTTTTAATGTGTTGGGTGGACTGGACAGTCAAGGTAAGATTTTTAAGTTTTTTCTAAATGATTATTCAGTACAATCATGCCTTTCTTCTTCTCCATTTTATATCAGGTAAAGGCTGTGTCTTCACATACGATGCTGTTGGATCTTATGAGAGGACAGGTTATAGCGCTCAGGGAACAGGCGCAAAGTTAATTACTCCTATGCTGGATAAGAAGTTGAAATCTCCAAGTCCTCTGATACTGCCAGCTCGGGTAAGTTGTATTACTAAATTTCCACAAGTTAATGCACTCACAATAACTTCTGTTTGGCCTTGCAATGGCCAATAATAGATAGCGCTAAGGCTGAAGAAACTCCACAGAATCATGTGTCGTTTATGAGCTGCAAATTTCTTTTGATAAAACAGACCACTAATGCCACGCTAATCGTTCAGGACCCAGTTACTCCTTTGTCTGAATCTGAAGCGGTTGATCTAGTGAAGGATGTTTTTGCATCAGCCACAGAACGAGACATATACACTGTATGATGCTTTATGACACCTTTTATGCCAAGAATACAGTATCACTAGACACTTCATCTCTGACATAAAAAAAAATCTTTCATGATATTTGCAGGGAGATAAATTGGAAATTGTGGTCATCAACAGCTCCGGCATCCACCAGGAATACATTGAGCTGAGGAAGGATTAGTATGGTACGAGCGAAACCCAGCGAAATGAAACCACCTGTGTGCACAACGATCCATGTTTTCACTCTCGGATGTACTTGAATATTTGTGTTGTTTATTCTCGCAAGTGATTATACTGGATATTGTACTAGTTCATCATTATATTGGGTAGTGCGCCTGTTTTCAAATTGCTTAACGAAGTACTCATGCTGCTTGAATTAGATAAAATTTGGGACGTAGAGGGATCGTGTGGATAATTGCAGCTTTTGTTTGAAAAACAATCTTGAGCCAAACCCTGTGATAACAGGGAATATAATGCTAACTATCCTGCTAGTAAATCAATGAAGAAAATAATATACGCATAAAAAGGAAAAAAAAAGAACATCAACTCGCTTCCAATCCAGCGGGAGGAGCAACACCCATGGTGATTGGTGACTGCCTTGAAGACCTCCATGTACCCAACCACGCCAACCACAATATCGTCGTCACCTTCGGTGACCCAGATATGCGTTGCCCTGTACGACAGCATCTTCGCCATGACGGCGGCGAGCGAGCTAGTGATCCTGCACGTCAGCGCTGCGTTCCCACCGTGGCTCGCCATCATCTGACCTGCAAGGCTCCCCGCGAACTCGACCCTCCTGCTACTGAACCTCGGCGACGACGCGGCGGCCTCAGCCCCCTCATCCTCCACCGAAGCCGACGTCCGGTGCCCATCGACGCCGGCCGAAAAGCTGAGCGACGACAGCTTCGCCATGGCGTCGGCGGCGGCCACGTAATCGCGCGCGCCGCCACAGCCTGTGGGGGGACACGTCCGCCAGGATCGCTTGCGCCCCGTCGCGTCGCATCTGCACGACGGCCACGGCGCGGGGTTCGTCGGGGACTCTCCAGTCTCCACGCGGCCTCGCTTGCCGGCGAGGAGGCCTCGACAGCGGCGTAGCAGCGGTTGACGGCGCCGAGGGAGGAGAGGGTCCGCATCGGGACCTGCGGCAGCGCTCCGAGACAGTTGATGAGGAAGCGGACGATGTCTTCCCGCGTCAGGCAGCAGTACCTGTCACAGCCGAAGGTGGACGGCGTCGGCGGCGTGGATTTGCAGCTGAACGCCTGCTGCTCCCGGGCCGACGCGCGCGGCTTCCCGGTGATCTTCAGGACGGCGTTGAAGAAGGGCGCGAACTGCTTCTTGTCCACGGTGCTCGCCTTCGTGATGTTCTTGCGGACCAGGACGCGCAGCGCTCCCTGCTTCATCAGCTCCACGATTTCTATCAGCCTTGCACGAACGCAATCGAGATCTTAAAAATCACATTACGAACCGTCTCACAACGACAGCATTCGGGAAGGAAAATTAATTTCCACTATGTGGCGCGCATTTTTTTTTTCTTTACCTCCCATGGGGCTCGACCTCTCGCACGAGCGCCGGCTCGTCGGCGACCACGTCGCCTGAGGGCGTCCTTATCGCGGCTCCCGGGGCTCCAACATGGGCAGCCAGGAAAGCGACTACGTCGAGCGAGCTGAGCAGGCCGACGACGGTGGCCGCGGCGGGCGCCAGCGGCGAGGCGCCGTCGCGCCAGACCGCCACGGCGGCCTCCTGCGACTCCTGGATGGCCGCGGCCGCCGCG
>BCLG01000482.1:44448-69151 GCA_001602295.1 Zoysia matrella
GATAGAATATGACACCAGTCATCGACCACAAACCGGTCAGAGATTAGCATCTTATGGCGCCACAACATGGCAGTCTCTTTACAGCTGAACAAACAGACGGGGTAGCGACGGTTCTAGTTCCCTAAAGACAACATCATGTCGGTATTTTCACAATTGCCAACAACACAACATTATGAAGCAATCACGATGGAGAGCTGGAATACCGGTGGGGGCCTGAATGTCACAAAGTGCAGAAACTCTCGCTGAGTCAGTCAGGGAGACACCAATAGCCGACCAGAAGGAGCGCGCGCGCGAAGCGGCATTCCAGAATTAGGTGTTGTAGAGTTTCATCTTCTTCAGAACAGATATCGCACACCGCTTCCGTGAGAATGTTCTTGCGATGCAGGTTGGCCTTGCACTGGATCCGTTCCTGGACCAAAAGCCAAGCAAAGAAGCGAACTCGGGGAGGGGCGCAGTTCTGCCAAACAAACTCGTAGAAGTCACATGTGCCTTCTTCTGACATGAGCACTCGGTATAGAGGTGCAGATTGCAGAGAGCCAGTGTTGTCGAAGAAAGGACTATGCCGCTCATCATCGCCTAGAGATAATTCCATGTCCTGGAGGAGAGTATCCAGTTCATTAAGTTCAGCCATTGCAGTCACAGTGAGCAGAGGAGCTAGGTGAGCGCGAATGCCACTGGTAAGGACCTCTCAAACAGAAAGGCGCGGTGCTGTACTGTGACTGTGCAGGGCCGAGAAGACCTCAGCGAGACGTCCAGGCGACAGCCAGGCATCATCCCGGAAGGAGGTGGAGCGGCCATCTCGAACTGTCACTGTTGAGAGGGCTCTGTAGGCGGGAACCAGCGCCTGGAGTGATGTCCAGTGAGCACCGGCAACGTCTCCGGACATGGTGATCAGGCTAACACGCTCTCTGATCCAAGCTGCCCAAGCAGAGTCACCCGGCTGATGAATTCGGTGAAGAAGTTTGAGGAGCAAACATTGGTTCTGGGTGGAGAGATGCCGAATACCAAGCCCACCTTGATCACGAGGTTTGCAACATTGGCTCCAGGCTACCAGGCAGAGCGCTCCACTGGTTTTATCTTCTCCCCACCAGCGGAAAGCGCGCCGTCTAGCATCAATTGAGTCGATCACTCCCTGCGGCAAAGCAATGGCAGACATAGCATAAGTAGGTAAGGCATCCAACACTGAATTGACCAGGACAACCCGTCCCACGGGGTTGGGAAGTGATGCCCTCCAGCCGGCTAGATACTTGTCAGTTTTGCTGATCAGAGGGGCGAAAGCAGCCAGGTTGAGCTTCAGGTTGGAGAGGGGCAAACCAAGATATGTTTGGGGGAAAGTGTCAAGCTGGCAGCCGATGGGCGAGATCAGAGCTTGCAAATCATGCGGTGGTACGTGCATTGGGACCACTGTACTCTTGCCGAAGTTTATATGAAGACCAGTCGCTGCAGAGAAGGCGTCCAGAAGCTCTTTCAGTAGCTGCACGTCTGCAACGTTGGCACGAAGCAGAATCAAGGTGTCATCTGCGTATTGCAGCACAGGGCATGACTGGTTCTGATCGATCGGATGGCGCACACTACCATCACGCTTAATCATCATCTGCAGCACATCAGCAACAATGAGGAAGAGATAAGGGGATAACGGGTCACCCTGTCTTAGGCCTTTCTGACAGTTGAACCACGGTCTCGGACATCCATTTACAATCACAGCAGATCGGGAAGTGTTGAGGATATTGGAGATCCAGTTGATCCAACGGGGAGGGAAACCACGAGCAGAAAGGATTAGCATGAGACTGGTCCAATCAACTGAATCAAACGCTTTTGCGAAGTCCAGCTTAAGTACAAGTGTAGGCACTTTCCTCTTATGACAACATTGTACTAACTCCATGCAATAGATAAAGTTCTCCGAAATAGAACGACCTCTAATAAAGCCTGTTTGATCAACGTCAATTAGCTTTGCTATCGGACGTTGCAGGCGCATAGTGAGCATCTTGGAGATTATTTTCAGCGGGTAGTTCTGGAGGCAGATAGGACGGAAGGAGCTCACAGTGCAGGCATCTGACTTCTTGGGAAGTAGAACCATGTACGCTCTATTCAGGCGGTCCAAATCTGCAGAGCCGTTGTAGAATTCTTGAATGAAACTCATGACACGAGGTTCAACTGTAGCCCAACTAGCCTGATAGAAGCTTGGGCCGAACCCGTCTGGCCCTGGCGCGTTGTGCCTGTTCAACGCACGCAAAGCCGAGAGAGCTTCAGCAGAGGTGAACGGAGCTATCAGGGCTTCTGTGTCCAGAAGGCAGGGGTCCGGATATGTAGACTGCAGATTGAAGCGCCACTGTGTTGTGTCCTTCGTGCCCATGATCCCAGCGAAGTGCTGAGTAAGGGCTTGGGTTTTAGCATCATGAGCAGTGACGGGAACTCCATCAACTTCGATCGTTTTGATCTGATTCCGGCGAAGGTTCTGGCTTGCATTGGCATGGGGGAAAGCAGTGTTGGCGTCGGCTTCCTTAATGGCTCTGACCTTGCTTCGTTGTTTCCAATATGCCGCACGCTCACGAATGGTGAGCGCAAGGCAGTTGGTGCTTGCCTCACGGACAAGGCGTTCACCTGCAGAAAGGGCACGAGATTCTTCGAGCACAATAAACAGGTGGATGAGAAACTTGCAGTTGTGTATAAGGGCTGGGGGAGAATGAAGTTTTCTGCGCCACAGTTTAGCAGCACACCTCACCGCCTTGAGGCTACCAGCAAGACGACCAGCCGCACCGCCACGGTGGGGAGCAGAGTACCAGGCCGGGAGAACAGTTGGAAGGAAATCATGGTGGTGAAGCCAAGAGTTGTCAAAGCGAAAAGTGTTGGGTTTTGGAATATTGGTGGAGATTGTGGCTAGTAGCGGGGTGTGATCTGAAGCGGTGGAAACCAAGGAGGTGAGAGTAGAGTTTGGGAATAGAGAGCTCATATTGAGGTTGAAGAACAATCGATCAAGGCGAGCTAAGGTAGGAGCAGCTCGCTTGTTCGACCAGGTGAACAGGCGATCTAAGAGCGGGATTTCAAGGAGCTGAGGAGAGTTTATAGATTGGTTGAAGGCATGCGCCAAGGAAATATTGAAAGGCTCAGTGTTTTTGTCACAGGCGTCACGTAGGAGGTTAAAGTCACCAACTAGCAGCCAGGCGCTCTGAATTCCAGAAGCGAGTTCATCAAGAGACTCAAGGAATTCAGTGGATTCACAGTGGTTGGAGGGGGCATAGACGTTAGTGACTGAAAAGGAGAGATCAGTGATGGTGGAGGAAAGGACAATCGTTAAGGAGTAGCGACGCTGGATGAAGGAGGAGAGGGAGAACGCACGGGGGTCCCATGCAGTGAGAATACCGCCACGGAACCGTTCGCGTCAACGCAAAGGAAGTTTTTGAAAACAAGCGGGAGAAAGCACGCAGCTTTAAAGCGATCAGGGTGCTCAAGTTTGGTTTCTCGAAGACAAATGATAGAAGGGAGAGAAGAGGCAATAGCGTCACGGACAAGATTACATTTGTCAAGCTCACCAAGACCCCGCACATTCCAAGAGACAAGATTAATAGTTTTGACACTAGCATCCATTGAAAACCAAGCAACACCTGGAGTACACGAGGGGTACAACAAAGAGAAGACTAAAAAGAAAGGCTACAACCAGGGGCCATACGCGGGTGGTAAGGCCAGCTGAACTGCGCAAAAGGAGCTGAGCCGAAGAACAGAAGGGAGGACTGCTATCACAGAGCTAGGCAGTCCGAAGCAAAGGAATAAAGAAAATCTTCATCCCTGCGTGTCAAGCACCTGATCCAGGTCCTGACGGCAGCCATCCCCGAGACCCGCTGCAGCAGCGAGTTTGCGGAGGTTGCGAGCAGAGATCGGCTGCCTGGTTTGCTTCAGCAAACCGTTCTTGACGACCACAAGCTGGTCAGAGGAGCAGCTGTCCAGCTCATTTTTCGGGGCAGTCAGTTGCACAGCTCGAGAGGTCATGTCCACGAAGACGTCCTTCTCTTTGGCCGCCAAGCGGTCACTTCGACGCGTGGGCGGTAGGCGAGCAGGAGCCCTGTTGCGGCGCCGAGCAAGGGGTGGTGGCGGCGGTAAAGCAGGTTCAGGATAGGGGGCGGGCGGTGGCGTCGGAGAAGAAGCGGTGGAGACTGGGTGCCATGTTAGGAGAAGCGGTGCTGGTGGGGTAGGTTTGGGGTCGTCGGAGGGTAGGGTGATGATGATGATGGGTAGCGGTGGGAGACGAGGCAGAGGGTAGGCTGCAATGTGGTCGACGATGCGGCGGCGGTGCAGAAGCGAGCGTGGCGGATGCGGCGGCGGTGCTGACGGGGGCGTGACGTTGGGGTTAAGAGGCAGGTGTGAAGATGGGGGCAGGGCAGGTGCTGGGGGAGGTGGAGGCGCGTAGCAGGGCATGTACTGGCCTTGGAAGTTGAATTGCGCCGCACGTGGCCAGATGCGGAGGACGGCGCATCGGACAATGCAACCGTCGCCACCAGGGTTCCTGATCCAAATGGAGGACGGGATGTCCTCCGCGTTGTCGTCTTCTAGTTCGACCACCACCCGCAAGGAATGAGAAGTCAAAACCAGCGATGCAGGATGGATCAATTTCGAGCACGGTCCCGACACAGCTGAGGGTAGCGACGAAGTGAGAAGGGAACCAGTGCTCAATAGGGAAGTCCTGCAGGGACAAGTATCCAAGCCAGCTCGAAGGACGATGAAAACGATTGTCTGTCTCTTGGGAGCGCACCTGCTGGACAGTGTGGCCATGAGAGAGAAAGGGGTCCTCTGCATGGCTGTCTCCCTTTCTTCGACAGAGGGGAAACGAAGAAGCATAGCTCCCTGAGAGGATGGGAGAAGCTCAACTCGGAGGTGGCCCAGCTCAGTGTAGAGCGCATCCCGGATGAAAGGAGCGGGATTGGCAACTGCGGGCAGGAGGGAGACAAAAGCATAGCGCAGGTTCTCCTCCTCGAGACCCACCAGGGACCCAGACCTCGCGCCAATCCGCGAGCTCAGTGCCGGGAGAGTTGGCCGGCGAGTCCAAGGCCAAATGGCTGCCACCGTCAGAGGGAGCAAAAGTGGCAGCCGGAGGTGCGGCGAGGGGCTGCGGGGAAGGTGGAGGAGAGCGCCCGGTAACGGCAGGCGGACTGGGACAGCGATCACCGACAGAGTGGAGGTGAATGTCACGGAAAATCGGGGACGTGGAGCTAGTGCGCACCGGGCGGAGAGGTGCAGAGCCAAGGATCCCAGGCCTAGAGCCCCCGGCAGGGAACGCACCCAGTATGCCGCGGGCAGGGTGGGGCTCAGAGGCGCCGCTGGGCGAGTCGGAGAACAGCTCATTGAGGTGCAAGGAGTCGAGAGAGCTGCAGTCTGAGGACGGCGAGGGTGGTGGGGCGGCTGGGGAGCGGGGCGAGGTGGAACGGCGAGGAAGCACTGCAGGCGAGGCGAAGTGGGGGTGTGGGGTGTGAACGTGATGGACCGGCATCTTGCAATTGCAATGGAAGTTGCGGTGGCCTGAGTCTCCGCTGTTCCGGCAGCGGACGGGGTCGCGGTAGTCGGCAACTAGGTGGTCAGAGGTGAGGCAACGAAAGCAGCCGGCGAGAGGGAAAATGGAGGTGGTGCGAGGCTTTGCAGCTGAGGCGTTGCGTGAGGGGTTTAAGCAAGGCGGCCAGGTAAGACTTTCGAGGTGGAGGTACAGTGGACGTAAATGAACAGTGCATTGGGAAGGGCCACGGGGTATAATGCCGCTTCCATTATTCCTCACCGGGAGAACAGCAGGGAGCGGGGTTTCGAGGGGGGCGGCAGAGAGAAGATTTGGAGAGATATGGTCACTGTTGGTAGGCGTAGACAAGAGAGGAGGGAGTGAATGCGGTTTTGCTCGAGCCGCACGCACAGCAGGCTGCTGACGAACCGAGGACGTGCGAGAAACCGGAGCCCGCGGTGGTTGAGCATTGAAGTCGTCTTCTTCCTCCAGCGACCCAACTGCCTGACGAGCTGCCGCGAAGGAGGCGTGCAGGGTGAAAGTCGATGGTCCCAGACGGAGAAAGCCTTTAGCAGTGATGAACTTGGCCACATTAGCATTGGCGACGACAGCATGAAAAACGAACTCACAGGGACTCGAGGCAAGCAAACGAGCAGGAGGAGCAACCAGCAGATACGTGAGCAAGTTGGAGACGAAGAAGCAATTGAATTTACGGGCGCGGGAGGAGGGAGTAAGCCAGATTTCACCAGGAGGGAGAGAAGGAGAAGGAGCAATACCACCGTGGAAAGCAGTGGAGTAGAGGTTAGAAAGGAGAAAAGCTTGAAATGAGGTACCCGGCCTGGAGCTCTGAATCCGTCGTGACGTCTTGAAGGTCGCTCGCGGAACCACAAGGGGTGGGTCAGGTTGCTTGGGCGACGAGGGAGTTGAGCTGATGGCTGGGAGAGAGGCAGAGGCTGCGGCAGTGGGCGTGGCTAGGGCTGCGGCGGCGGGGGCAGAGGTTTCGGCGGAGTTCCCGCCTCCGGGGTCGCAGGGCGCGACCATCCTCTCCGCAGCACCTCCACCGTGAGTTTGAGAGACGACTGACTGACTGATCACCTCTAATTAGGTCAAATTTGATATCCGAATGTCACAGAAATTTTTTTTCATGCCTTTGCTATCAAATTAAAGCCTTCAAAGTCAATCCTTTCTCTTTCCAACGTCGTACAAATACGTGACATGGGCCGTCTTTGAAATTGTCGTTGAACAAGGGCCCAATACCGCTTTCGAGACAGGACAGGGTCATTTAACTTATATACTCCTCCTTTCTTTATTTTTTTATCGTATCACTAAAAAAAATATAGTTCATGATTATCCTACGATGACAATTACTTGTCGCATCGTTGTCCTCCGACACAATTTTTCTCTCTATTTTAATTATCGGATTCCTTGGGAGGCCATAACAGGGTTGTGATGCCGTGCCTGCCTGCAATTTCAATTTTGAATTAATAAATATTGCATGTACTATATTTCTCATCGACAAACCGCTCATTATGTCAAATATGTTGAGTTATCCAAGTGAAAAGTGTTTGTAGAAACTAGATACTCCGGAATCCTTCCGGTCACAAAAGTTGTGTTTGGAGAATGTTTTGGTCAAACATTAGAAATATAAATTGTAAATAACTTTTAATTTGTTAAGTTTACACATGTAAAAATTATATGATTAAATTTATCTTAAAAAATATTTTTATAAAAATATACGTATGTCACTTTTTTATAAATTTTTTTATAAAAAATAAAAATCAAAGTTGTATTTTAAAAACCGTGTCATTGTTTAAAACAACTTTTATTGCGTGATCAGAGAGAATACATTCCAGATCAGCAGCAAACACGTGGACTGCAACAAGTTCCACATGGCAAGTAATTTAATCTGAAACGTACGTGGGTTCTTGCATAACTTCTTTTTTCAAATAGCATAAACTGTGAATAAGCTGGTTTAACAATGGTTTTTAATGCTTTAACTTATCTTAAAAAAATGCTCCATCATATTATAAAAAAAACAAAAGCCAATCTTGCACGCTGTCGGTAGAACGCGTTGTGACCAGGGAAACAGGATCGCCGGCCCAAGCAACCTGATCCAGCTTAACATTGGATCCAGCAGGGCAGCAGCAAATCATGCACCGCCGTCTCCTCCCTTTCGCGCCGGCCACCACCCGCCGGAAGTTAAGCCGAGCGACGGGGCGCGGTGGTGGGGTAGGCATGCACCCACAACGACGGTGCGGTGCGGTGGGGGTCCCGGCGCACTCGTCACCGACCGCGGCAACGAGGCCGGCGCCGGACTTCGCGCCGCATCCTCCGGCCCGTCGCGGACAAGTGTTCTCGCGATTTTGACCGACGGCGGAACGAGCTGCTGCCGGATGGACCGAGCACGGGAGCCGGAACAAACTTCAACCGGAACACTTCGCTCTCGGCTGCGCTACGTGGCGCTCGTTCCCAGCATCCGGCGTCCTGGACAGTTGGAGACCAACATTGGTGCGCAGCGCCCTCAAGACAAAATCTACTAAGTACATTTGGAGCTGGAAAAAAAATTTATTTTGCCGGCTAAGTTACAGCTGCACGTGCCGTGGAACGCACTCTTTTGGTTTTAAATTATTGGTATCGATGATTTTTAACTTTAATTTTGATCATTTGTTTTATTAAAAAAATTTATTCTAATGTGTAAAATTATTAATCGTGATTTAAATTTTATTAATGATAAATCAAATAATAACAAAATTTTACACGATCAAATTTTTTAAATAAGACGAATAGTCAAATTTGATATTAAAATTCAATGCTGTCAATATTTGAGTGCTAAACATCATTTCGTGTGCGTGTAGTAGTTGCTTAGCGGCTTGCTATTTATAGGTGTGGTGCATGTATCCAAGCAAAGAACCAGCAATCACCGTAACCGCAGCTTCATCCAGCTCCTTCTCAATCCGTGAACTCCTCTGTTTCATCCACCTCTGCTCATCCCGGAAACACGCATACGCCACGCTAACCAACTCCGAAACAGCAATGGCAATCCTGAGGACCGCGTCATCCGTTCGCAACGGCACGAGCGTGGCCGAAGAGCGTGCCACGGTCGGCCTGACCGACGACCTGATCGCGGAGATCATCCTCAAGCTGCCCGTCAAGTCGGTGGCGCGGTCCAAGTGCGTGGCCAAGAGCTGGCGCGCCGCGATCTCCGACGACTACCTCCGCCGAAGGCTCCCGCTGCAGGTGTCGCCCGTGTACTTCCCCGACGGCCCGTCCGCCGGCCCGCGGTTCGCGTGCGCGGTGGCCGCCGGCGGGATGCTGGAGGACTGTGACCTGGACTTCTTCCCGTTCCGAGACAGCGTCGTCTGCGACGCGTGCAACGGCCTGCTCCTGCTCCGGTACGCCGGCGCCGCGCGGTTCTTCGTCGTCGACCCGGTGACGCGGCGGTGGGCCGAGCTGCCAAGGCCGTCCAGGGACGCGATGCTGTCCCTGCTGGCGTTCGACCCGTTCACCTCCCCGCGGTTCTACGTGCTCAACTTCACCACGTGGCGGGACTGCGGGGCGGAGCTCGAGGTGTTCTCGTCCGAGTCCTGGGCGTGGTGCGCCCGCGACGCGGACTTCGGCGGCCCCGCCGACTTCCTCTGCGGCTCGACGCACTTCCACGACGGCGCCGTCTACCTCCTGGCCGCCGACAGCGACCGCGCCGTGCGCGTGGACGTGGCCAGCGGCGACCTCGCGTGCACGGTAATCGAGCTCCCCGAACCGGTGGACGGCGACGGACGCGTCGCGCACTCCGGCGGCCGGCTGCACTACGTGGCCAGCGACGGCGAGGCGCTCAAGGTCTGGGCGCTCGACGCGGGCCGGCAGTGGCGCCTGAAGCACGCCGTCAGAGTCGCCGAAGTCGTGAGCAGATGCTGCAGCGGAGGAGCTGCAGCATCCGAGGAGATCAGGTTCTTGGCTCTGCACCCCGAGAAGGACGCGGTGTACCTGTGGGCGCCGTGGAAGCTCGTGGAGTACGACCTGACGACGAAGGAGGTCGCCGGAGCCTGGGAGTTCGCGGCCGGCAAGGGTCCAAACGGCGAGAGGAATCGTGTCGTCAAGACGTGGCTTGTCCCCTCGTCCCTCTACTTGTCGGATTGCTTGGCCGATCGATATGGGCAGTGCTAATCTTAGTGATATTTCAATTCGTTTCGAATTTTGTCAGGGAAGCGATGTAAAATTACTTTTTCTACGGTTGCTGTATTGCTGATGTATGTAGCTGTGGACGTGTTCCTTGTAAGTAGGAGTACATATCTTGTTGTATATATGAAAATTTTAGAAAGATGGAAATTTGGATGCAGGGAGACGAATCCTTTATTTAGGGCTGTTTGGATGTTTTTATAAAATTGAATTAAATTCTGTAAAATTTCCGCCTTAGTTCGCAGAGATCACTACTCCGCGGGAAGAACTGAAGAAGCAACGCTGATCGGCCGTCGCCCGTCAGCATATGGACATGGACATGGACGTCGTTACGGAAAACTATGGTTGGATTTGGATCAGCTCTCACCGATCCCACGAACACGTAGATGTGGTAGTGCACCAAGCATCAGTTGAGTGCAAGTTACGTGGCTGATCCCCGGGATGTTGCAGAGACGCAATCAATCAATCGTTCGACACCATCCATTCTGTTCTAAGATGGCCACCGAGACAAGGAACGGAAGGCCTGGACGCGATCCCGGCGGCCCGCACCAGAATGCACGCCATCGTTACCATGGGCCCATGGACAAAAAAAAAATTGGGTTGAAAAGGCCACCATTTTCGGCCCATGTAAAGCTTGACACTTAAGCTACCGTATTGAAATTTAAACGGTCTTGCTTTCCAAGATGGGCATTTTTAATCGCCTGATTATCGAATTAAACGTGCTCCTGCATTTACATATTTATAATTATTGTTTGTAATTTTGAACGCTTTAATATTGACATTTACATTTCACTTCACTTCCTGTAAAAATCAAGTAATTGTAGAAGAGCTACGTTCCAAGTTTAAACCAATTCTGTAAAATTCCTACATTTTTATTTGATGAAAGTTTAAGTGTTTGAACTTCTCACATGTTAAAGACCACGCTTCACATGACAGCGATTCAGTACAGGCAGCACAGTAAAAAAATTTAAAAAAATGAAACTAGTGGTCAACACTCAACAGCTGGTGGACTCCAAGGCATGCATCATGCACAGGTAAAAGTAAAAACATTTATGGCACACACAAAATTCCATAAAACCCAATCGGGACCAGCAACTACGAAGCCAAAGTCCGAATCTACCCTTGCAACATTCCCCGGCCACCAGCGAAATGCACTCCTCCTCCTCCGCCTCGCCATCATAAAAACTGTAATAAAAAGCGGTTAGGAAGAAAAAAGCAGCTCCGCCCGCCTCCGCGCACCAGTTCTTCCTGGTCCACGTCGCGAGGCCGCCCCGCTCGCCAGTCATCGGTCTACACAAACGGTTTCCACGCGGGCCTTGTTCGTTCGTTCCCCCCCACTAGCTTCCCCCACCCAAGCCCCAGCTCCTCCCCGTGTCAAAACCTCCGAGCTTGGGAGCGATCGCAAGCTCCGCTCGCCGGCGACGGCGACGGCGGCGCCGGGGAGACGGAATACGACGGAGGACGTCATGGACTCGTCCGTGGGGCCGCACTTCAGTGGGCTCCGCCTCGACTCGCGCCGCCTCTCCTCCTCCTCGCTCCCCAGCTCCCCCTCCTCCGCCAACGGCAACGGCAACGGCGCGGCCGACGCGGCGGCCAACGGGTTCGCGTCTCCCGGGGTGGCGGGAGGAACCAGGCAGCCCTTCTTCATAGGTACGCGTTTCGTCTCGTCTCGCTGCGGCCCTGCCACCCTGCGGCTTTGCTCTCTCGCGCCTGGAATTTTCCTGCTGTCGTGGTACGGTCTTCGTTTTTTTGAGTACGCCGTGCGGTGGGTTTTGCAGGGGTGTCGGGAGGGACGGCGTCGGGGAAGACGACGGTGTGCGACATGATCATCCAGCAGCTGCACGACCACCGAGTCGTGCTAGTCAACCAGGTGTGGATTTTGTCGGGTGACATATTTCTTCGTGTTCTGAGCTCGTTCGCCTTTGGTCCTGAACTGCGGCTCCACCACAAAAATTTTATGTAGCCACACTGTCAATAGTACCCTCGGAATATTTTATTTACCTGCTTGATTCGTATACCATTCGTTTGTTTGAGCTGTTTTTCTGTTGTAGTTATATGAGTATTATAGCTTTAAATTCTTATTGATTTATTGGAACTATAAAAAAAATGACAACAAGATCATGTAAACAGCCTATTTTGTGAACCAACACGAGTTCATTCACACTTGATCTACAGATATGCATATGGAATCATTTACAATACATTCCGACAAAGTTAGAATAATGTCACTCTGAGAAACAGTGTGCAAAGTATTATCTGCATCGAATCATTCTTGCTGTCTTTACTATGGAATAAGGGGTACCGTCTCTTTTACTATTGATTGGATGCTAATCCTTAGTGCTTGCAAGTTGAATTTCATCTGGAGTCACGGACAGATATTATTGGTTGAAGACCTGACGTTGTATTATATATTGGCATTAGAAGATAGCAAACCATAGTTGGTTATGGCATGTGCATTAAACTATATATACTGTAAATAGCATCAAACTGCAGAAAATATTACTCCCAGAGGCTTCCAACAGCCGTTACAATTCAATCTATCTGTAATTTTGCAGGATTCATTCTACTATGGTTTAACTGAGGAACAGTCTGTGCATGTGCAGGACTACAACTTTGATCACCCTGGTACTTGATCAGCAAGCTACCTAAAAGTCTGTTGTTATTAATCTTCATAAAAACACTTAGTTTTGTTTCCTTTCTTCTGCAGATGCATTTGATACCGATCAACTTCTGGAGTGCATGGGAAAGCTGAAAAGTGGGCAATCTGTGAACATTCCTATATATGATTTTAAGAACCATCGACGATGTTCTGAAAGCTTTAGAAAGGTATTGATTGTATAATAATGATTGATGTGAAGATAGTGATGCCCTTATTGTTTTCTATATGCTTTGCATGATTTTGGATGCAAATGTTTTATTAAACTACTGATATAATATAAATCAGCGACATGTGACGTTGTTATTTTCTGTATGCAAATACGTAGTTTCTGTCACTGAATTTCATTCGTATTTTTGAGGAAATGTAGTTGTAATTTTTTTTATGTCATTTCCTATTATAGACCTTTTTCTACAGTAACTTGTAAACCTTATCGCCAACCTATTGTATTTTCAATAGGCCTTTACTGTGTTGCATCGTAAAGTTTTTTTGTTTCCAAATAAGCTACGTGTATGATATATTGGAAGTAGAAACTCATGATTCTTTTGGGGTTAGTTCAGATGTGGTAAAAGAGAGGACATCATATATAAGAAATAATGTGATGCCTCCTTTTTGTGACGGTGACCATTTGCGAAGGACTTGTGACCCCAGGCTCTATTGGTCATTGCTTTAATGCGCTAAAAATGATTTAATTTCATTTAAAATCTTCTAAAACTAAAGTTACTGATCTTTTTTTTCTGTTAGGTCAATGCATCAGATGTCATCATTTTGGAGGGAATATTAGTGTTTCATGATCAAAGGGTTCGTGATTTGATGGACATGAAAATTTTTGTTGATGCAGGTTTGTGCTTATCGATATCATAGTCAAATCTGATGGTATCATCTGCTCTAAAATGTGTTGCACTTTGATTAGTTAATCATAATATTTTATTATTTTCCATCTTCTGCTGTCCTTTTTTTGCATCCATTAGATGCTGATGTTAGGCTTGCTCGACGTATAAGCCGTGATATAATTGAAAGAGGTCGAGATGTTACCTCGGTGCTTGAACAGGTATTTAAACATGGTGTTTTTAGAGTTACAGTACTAAATAATCAGTATAAATATCTCCATGATTTTTAATGCTTGAATGTTACAGAAATTATGACACATTCTAATGAGTTTCCTTTCAAATAATTAGTATGGGAGGTTTGTGAAGCCTGCGTTCGATGATTTTGTCCTACCTTCCAAGAAATATGCTGATGTTATAATACCAAGAGGAGGAGATAACCATGTTGCAATTGATTTAATTGTGCAACATATTCGTACAAAACTAGGGCAACATGACTTGTGCAAAATTTACCCAAATATCCATGTAGTCCACACAACTTTCCAGGTACACTTAACACTATTCCTCTCAAGCTTTACAATGTTACTTACACTTCCAAACTAGTGATGTTTTTGATAACTCGTCTGAACAGATACGAGGAATGCATACCCTCATTCGCAACAGGGACATTACTACTCCTGACTTCGTTTTCTATTCTGATCGGCTGATTCGTCTGGTAGGCCTTCATTCTTGTGACCTCTATTGCCTTAATTCGCTGGACAGTTTGGGTTGCATAGATAATTAATATAATTAACGGTATGCTAATTGATTATTTGTACGTAATAGGTAGTTGAGCACGGTCTGGGACATTTGCCATTTACTGAGAAGCAAGTTGTTACACCAACAGGTATATAGTTGGCTCTACCCTTTTAATACGTAATTTTTCTTCTTTTCTTGTTTTGTGCGGGTCATGATGTAGGAAAATCATTGGCATAGTTAAGTCAGACTTACTAAGTTCCTTGCTTGAAATTACCTTTCTATGGGAGATCCTAACAAAGAGAAGGTATATGTTTAGGCAAAATTTGGTTGTATTATTGTAAAGAGCTTGGTATCTGTTTCTGTTTAAAGTATGTGATCTTCCCCAGAGCCATTAAGATCAAAAGCTGTTTCTCTGAATTTCTCATGGATTTTGTGATAAACAATCAAAGGGGGTTCAATATTTATTTGCTGCTTGTGCTCTGACAGAATATATAAATTTAGATGATTGAAATGCTGGTATCACTCCCTTCGAAATGTCACACTTATTTCCCTTGTCATCAGCTACCAATGCTAAAATAGAGCCTGCAGACTGCGTAGCTATTGTGCATCCTGGGGCCTGTTTTGCTTTTCTTATACATTGGTGAAATAACACTTCTGGAATTAGAAGCTATTGGGACTTCCTAATGATTATTTGGTTGATTCCTTTATCTACTTCATACTACCATCCATTTCTTCTGGAACAACCCTCTTTCAGATTTTAGGTTAGCATAAACAATTGTTTTTGCAAAGTCTTTGCATCATTACTGTGTTTCCTTGCTACAGGATCTATTTATACTGGTGTTGATTTCTGCAAGAAGCTCTGTGGAGTTTCAATTGTTCGAAGGTAAGCCTAGATTACTTTTGTAAAAAGCAGTTTACATAGTTTAGGTATCGAGAATTTTGATGTGTTATAGCATCATTTCTAATCATCTGGTTACACAAAGCATTTAGTATTTCATTTCATAATCTCTTGTGGTGTCTTTCTACATACACTATTTGGGATGTCTGATATTTTTTGAATTTTATGACTTTGGAAGCATGAAATATATTCAAATATCATTCATGTGCACTGAAAATGATTTTGCTTTATTACACTTTATGGTCTTTCAAAGTTTTGTCAAGTCCTATAACTTCATGTCTGTTTAATCTAGTATGAGGTCAGTACTCTTAATTAAGTTTATGATTTTTTTGCACATATCTTTCCTCTTTTGTTCAACTCCGCCTAGGTTTAACATAGCTTTATGTTTAACATAGCCGGTTCCAAGCCCGGATAAAGGAGGAGGGTACTCCGCCTATGCTTCTTAACATAGGTGGAGGTTTCACCTATGTTGCCATGACATAGCCGGTATCAAGGCCGGATAATTTAGTGGGTTGTGTTAGGCGTGGCGAGCCAACAACTATCATAGCCATTCTCATAGAAATGAAACCCCAAAGAATTTCGTTGAGGTGTAACCCTCTTAGCGACGCGCTATGCCGAAACTCGGGTATGGTGGAAAATGAGCAAGGGTCGAGTCACCTCATCCTTAGTGGTGCGCCGTATCGTGATCTGGATGCGGTGACAAGTGTGCAAAGATCGGTTCGTCGAATCCTTAGTGGCGCGCTACGCCGTCGCCCGGGTGTAGTGGAAAATGAGCAAGGGTTGTGGTTGACTGTAAGGTGATACCAGGAGAATGTGCGGTACCTCAGCATAGGCTTGTGATTGCAGACTTTCGCTCTCAGTTGCGCTCTCTACGGAGGAAGCAAATCAAGGTGAAAATGACAAAGTAGTGGAAGCTTAAGTAAGATGCAGCACATACTTTCAAAGAAAGGGTTATCAGGAGGCCTCTTGGCGGGCAGAAGATGATGCAAATGTTATGTGGTTGAAGATGGCCGCTTGCATTAGAAAACTAGCCTCAGAAGAGCTTGGGGTGACTAGAGGAGCCAGACGTGAAGACAAAGACACATGGTGGTGGAACGAGAATGTCCAGAAGGCTATCAAAGAGAAAAAAAAATGCTTTAAATGAGTACACTTTGATAGGAGCGTGATCAACATAGAGCAATATAAAATAACAAAAAAGACCGTAAAGCAAGCGGTGTGTGAGGCAAGAGGTCGGATGTTTGATGCCTTTTACCATCGACTAGACACGAAAGAAGGGGAAAAAGACATCTATAAGATAGCCAAAAGTCGAGAGAGAAAAACTAGGGACCTCACCCAAGTTAAATGCATTAAGTATGAAGCAAAGCGTCTGCTAGTAAATGATAAAGAGTTTAAAGATAGATGGAGGGAGTATTTCGCTAAACTCTTGAACGAAGATAGTGGGAGCTCATCTAATTAGTTAGATATCTCTTTCGATGACCTAAATAGGCACTTTGTGAGAAGTATTCAGAAATCCGAGTTAAATGAGGCCGTTGAAAAGAATAAAAGGAGGTAATGCGTTGGGTCCAGATGAGATTTACATTGAAATGTGGAGATGTTTTGGAGATGTAGCAATAGTTTGGCTCATCAAGTTGTTCATTCTCAATTTCCGATCAAACAAGATGCCTGACGAGTGGAGGCGAAGTGCTTTAGTACCGATCTTTAAGAACAAGGGAGATGTGCAAAGTTGTACTAACTATCGAGGGATCAAGTTAATGAGCCACACAATGAAGTTATAGGAGAGGATTATTGAGCACCGTCTGCGAGGATCAACCAGAGTCACCCAAAACTAATTTGGTTTCATGCCCGGAAGATCCACTATAGAAGTAATTTTCTTAATAAGACAACTGATGGAGAGATACATCTTAATAAGACAACTGATGGAGAGATACAGAGAACAGAAGAAAAATCTACATATGATCTAGAGAAGACTTATGATAAAATGGCTAGAAACGTTATATGATGAGCATTGAAAAAGCACAAAGTCTCAACAAAGTACATTAACCTCATTAAAGATATGTATGAGGATGTTGTGACAAGTGTCTGAACAAGTGATGGAGACACTGATTAGTTTTCAATTAATATAGAACTGCACCAGGGGTCGGCTCTGAGCCTTTATCTTTTTACTTTGGTGATGGATGAGATCACACGAGACCTACATGGTGACATTCTTTGGTATATGCTTTTTGCGGATGATGTGGTGCTAGTAGATGAGAGCAGGATAGGAGTGAACCAGAAGTTAAAATTATAGATACATGCTTTGGAGTCAAAGGGTTTTAGACTTAGTAGGTCTAAAACAGAGTATATGAGGTGTGATTTTAGTGCTACCGCAGTCGAGGAGGGAGATGTTAGACTTGATGATCAGGTGGTACTCAACAAAGACACTTTTCGTTATTTGAGTTTAATGTTGCAAAAAGATGGAGATATTGATGATGATGTAAGTCATATAATTAAAGTGGTGTCATGGTGCCTCAAAAACTCAAAGTTAAATTGTATATGACTGCAATTCGTCCTGCTATGCTTTATGAAGTAAAGTGTTGGCCTACGAAAAGGCGACATGTCCAACAGCTACACGTAGTCGAAATGTGTATGTTGAGATGGATGTGTGGCCACATGAGGAGAGATCGTATTCAGAACAATGACATACGAGAGAGATTAGGAGTGGCATCAGTTGAGGAGAAACTTGTGTAGCATCGTTTGAGGTGTTTTGGATATATTCAACCAAGACCACAGAAAGCACTGGTTCGTAGCGGAATAGTAAGTCAGCCAAACGGTGTGAAGAGAGGCAGAGGTAGATCAAACTTAACTTGACAAGAGTCTGTAAAGAGAGATCTGAAGGATTGAGATGTTGCCAAAGAGTTAGCTTTGGATAGAAGTTCGTGGAGGCTAGCAATTCACGTGTCTGAACCTTGATTGCCGGTTGTTGCTCTTTTTTAGTCGTCTGTCAGGGTTTCATCTCTAGACTTGCTTGGGACTAAAGGCTTTGTTGTTGTTGTTGATCTTTCCTCTTTTGTTTGATATTTTATGAATTCAATAATTTGTAATTAGTACGACCCTTTTCTCATTTGCTTTTGCACATTGTTGTATATACATAGCGGTGAAAGCATGGAGAATGCTTTGCGTGCTTGTTGTAAGGGGATAAAAATTGGTAAAATTCTAATACATCGGGTTGGAGACAATGGGCAACAAGTAAGTATCCTCGAGAAGATAATAAAAATATTCCGTTCGTGATTTTGTCTAGAAAAACCTAACTTATTTTCTGTATCCAGCTCATTTACCATAAGCTCCCCATGGATATTGCTGAACGCCATGTTTTGCTGATGGATCCTGTGCTTGGCACAGGTTAGTATTGCATGTCCAGTTTTCCATTTTTATCTTTCTGGTTCATTTTCTTGTTGCAATTACGAACTGATTATGCGCTGGCTATATAATTATTGGCCGACATTTCTTATCATGTTGTTTATGCAGGTAACTCAGCTAATCAAGCGATAGAACTTCTTATAAGGAAAGGAGTTCCTGAAGATCGAATAATTTTTCTTAATCTCATATCGGTAAAGTTCTTAAGCTGAGTCATACATTGGTTACTAGTGCTTCTACCTCAATCTGGCCAGTTCGTTTATGGTTTTCTGAATAACAGGCCCCTGAAGGAGTTCATTGTGTTTGCAAGCGCTTCCCTCGTTTGAAGATTATAACCTCAGAGATTGATGTTGGACTGAACGATGAATATCGGGTCATCCCTGGACTGGGAGAGTACGGTGATCGCTACTTCGGCACTGACTGATTGACGGCTGATACTACTGTGGCCCGCTGTGTGAAAGGATACTCAAGTTAGAGCTGGCATAACGGTGATGGATATACTGGTGTTTGGTTGGTTATGGTATCCTGCTATACTGTAAGCAAATGCGAAAAAGATTATGGTAGCCATAGAGTCCACGTGGTATTGTCCATTGTCGAATGCTGTTTTTCTTGGTATGTGGTTGATATTTGAAGTTGCTGGCAACACATGATAATTGTCACTTGCTGCATAGCCTTTGAAATGTATGAATATCCAGTTTCCTGGCTCATGAAAAATCTACCCGTTCGACCGCATTCCCGTTCTATTTAGTATTGCCGACATGTTTTGCAACAATATTAATTGATGTCCATAATTGATACAAACAATATTAAATGGCGTCCTCCAATGTATGTTTGGTTTACGTTTTTAAGGTTTACCGGAATTCAGAGGGTGGACGACTGGACGGAGTCAAGGGCCGTCAGACGCACGCACCTTAGAAGCAGTCTTCTGGCATTTGGTGGGCCAATAATTTGGAGTTTCTGGTCCTGTGGGCCGACAGGGCAGCCCATCAGACCGAGTAAACGCTGACCGTTGACTTTGTATAAGAAATTGGACAGGTAGCCATTGACCACTGAGCGTCGCCAAGCTGTGTCTGATAAGTGTTTTATTATGCCTGCGCAGAATGAGATTCATGAGACAAAAAATAAATCTTTGGCGGGCTTGTTTTGGTCAGTTCATCCTAGCAGATGTTTCTCTCTGATTTTAAATTATTGATATCGTTAATTTTTAATATTAATTTTAATTATTTGTCTTATTCAAAAAATTTGTTTCAATGTTTAAAATTATTAATTGTGATTTAAATCTCATTAATAATAAATCAAATAATAATAAAATTTTATATATTTAAATAATTTTTTTAATAAAATAAATAGTTAAAAGTTAATGGTGTTAATATTTTAAAACCGGAGAGAGTTTACAAACAAATATGAAGTTGCTATGAAATTTTCACACCCAACAAACTGTGTCTTGCAGCAGTCTGCCGGCGTCCACATCTGCTTGTAGTGCCGAAATGCATGCGAAATTACTCGTCGAAGTTCTCCTGTTCACGTCAACAACCCATCTCATAGGCCATAAAAATACACCACATGATTGATCTGCTCGACTTTAGTCCAATAAAGATGATAAATTTCTTTTCAGTAAAAAAAAAAAAGATGACATCTGCGTTCACTTTACTTGGTCTAAATCCTTTCGCAAATTTGCAATTTTTATCTTCGCTTTTCGGGAAGGAAAGAAATGATCGAATTGACAGAGAGAAGCAAATAAGTGGTCTTGTTTACCGTCTAAGGGCAGGTCTAAACAAATTTTCAGTCGCGGAGACGACCAAGAAAGCTTCTTCCTTTCGCTCCCACCACGGCTGCGTCCATGTCGAGCCCACGGTCCTCGTCGTCGTCGCCGCCCACTGCAGCGGACTCTTGGGAGCAGGAGATGGTCATGGCCGCAGCGAAGCACATCGTGAAGAGCCTGGCTGTGTCCAAGAACGCCGCCGATGAGGTGATGCTTTGTTTGCCAACCTACGACCCTCGCCTGACCGCCCACTTCTCTCCGGACATCGGTGGAGAAGAGGCGTTAGGCTGCGGCGACGAAGAGGGCGAGGAGGAACTGATTGCCTCCGTGGAGGATGTCATCCGTCGGTGCAGCTCGTCATCTTCCCCCTCTGGGATGGTGGATTACCTCTACGCTGTCGACGACGCGATCGCCGCGGCGGATCACTCGGCCCGCGCCGCCGCTGCCGTGCACGCCGCCATGCCACGGCTGGAGGAGGAGGTGCGCTCCCTGCTCTGTTCCTCTCTGCGGCGCCTCTCGCTCTCGTCGGATGACCTCCTCGGGGACACGACGCCCGGCGCGTCGCCACGCCGCGACGCGCTCTCCCCGAGCGTCGCCGCGTCCGTCAGCGGGGTCGCCGCCCGCATGTTGCGCGCCGGGTACGGCCCGGAGCTCGCGCAGGTCTACGTCGCTGTCCGCCGCGACGCGCTCGCGGAGTCCGTGGTGCAGCTCGGCGTCGAGGCCGTCTCCATCGAGGAGGTGGTCAAGATGGACTGGCCGCTGCTCGACCAGAAGATGCGGCGGTGGAGCCACGCCGTCAGAGCCGTGGTCAGGACCTTCCTGGCCGCCGAGCGCCGGCTCTGCGACGAGGTGTTCGAGGCGGACGAGGCTCTGGGCCACGAGTGCTTCGCCGCCATCGCCAGGGGATGCGTCCTGCAGCTGCTCGGCTTCGCGGACGGCGTCGCCATGACCGCGCGCGCCACCGAGAAGCTCTTCCGCTTGCTCGGCATGTACGAGGCGCTCGCCGACGTGCAGCCGGAGCTGGAAGGCCTCTTTGTGGAAGTCTCCGCGCGGGAGTTCTTCGCCGCCGAGGTCTCGATCTCCGTCGCGCAGCTGGGCCACGCCGCGCGCCTCACCGTCGAAGAGTTCGGCTACGCCATCCACGGCGAGCCGTCGCGGAAGCCTGTGCACGGCGGAGAGATCCACCCCATGACCCGGTACGTGCTCAACTACTGCGGCCTCCTCGCCGAGTCCCGTGAAACTCTGGACGCGGTTCTTCTCGGCGACGCTGGCCTCGACGACAACGCCGACGCGACGCCGTCCATGCGCTGCATGCGCAAGCTCCTGGCGCTCCTCCTTGGCAAGATCGACGAGAAGTCACGGCTGTACGACGACGCCGGGCTGCAGAACATCTTCCTGATGAACAACCTGTACTACGTGGTGCAGAAGGTGATGGACTCGCAGCCGCTCCGCGAGCTCCTCGGCGACGACTGGCTCCGCCGGCACCGCGGCCAGATCCGGCAGTACGAGGCCGGCTACCTCCGCGCGTCCTGGATCGCCGTCCTGTCCGGCCTCCGCGACGACGGCGCGGCGCCGGGGACCCCCTCCGCCGCGCACAGGGCGGTCAGGGACCAGGCGAAGAGCTTCAACGCCGCGTTCGAGGAGATGTACCGGACCCAGACGGCGTGGAAGGTGTCGGACCCCCAGCTCCGTGAGGAACTGCGCATCGCCGTGTCGGAGCGGCTGATCCCGGCGTACCGGTCGTTCCTCGGCCGGGCCAACCGGCTCTCGGTGAGGCACGTCAAGTACAGCCTCGAGGACCTCGAGAACTACGTGCTGGATTTCTTCGAAGGCGCGCAGAAGTTCGTCAGGTGGTGAGCGCCGGGAGTTCGTCGGGATCGTCGTGTCCTGCCTTCCTCTTCATCGTGATTTTGGCGCCCAGCCGCTGTTCGATTCGATTATGCAGATGTTGATTCCTCTCTTTTTTTTGGTTTAATTAATTGTTGGTTTGATATTCAGATCAATCAAACCAACTCGCAGCCTCTGTAAATGTTATATATATACGGAATTCATAAGGTATTATGTAGACATTTCACATTCTTCTGACTCTTCGCTCAACACCGCTGGATCTGATCAATAGCTTTGTCTGCTGGAAACACTGGATTATGGAGTTCAACTGGTTCGAGCAACAGAATGAGGCAGGCTTCATACTTCGTGTGACTGACTGAGAGACTACTGGCAAGCAAATGCAGAGAAATAACGCTAACTCATGTGCGCCATTTGTCAAAGAATGCGACGTGACATGGACTGTCCATCATTTTGGAAGCATTGTGTGAACTTTGGGATTTGGAAGCAGCTTATCACATCTATCTTCTAATCCTACATCACTGTCCTAAATGTCGAAGACTTCTGTTTCTTTTTCTTGAAAATGTTTTTTTAATGCTCCTCAAGAAAAATTAAGCGACAATAAGCGTGGACTGTAATGGCCCACTACCGCAACCTGAATCAGGTCCCGCCTGCGTGGGAAGGTTTGATAGAATCAACATAACAAGGAAGAATGCCAGGTCTTTTGTTCCATGATCTTTATGCTTACTGAACTCCATATGTTATCAGATGATATGGGATGAAGTTGGGCGATACGAAATGAGAAGCAGCCAATACTGGAAGGGCTCGAGCAGGAATGCCAAGTTTACAGAAGAAAAGCAAACACTGCAAATATTTCTCGGATTCAACTCCATCAAGCATTAGCTGAACCTGAGGCTGAATTTGCCAATCTACTGCTTTCACTTGGAGAAAGATCATTCCCAGGCTGATTAACATCCACATCTTACATGTCTCATAATGAGCAAGAAACCGTTTGAAGTTAACTAGAAATCACTTTTATGCAGCCTGAGAAAATGACAGGAACTCTAAGGCTTTGTTCGGTTAATGGGGAATGGGCGGAAATGAATCCATTACTCTCTAGCTGTGGATTTAATCCCACTCATTCCACTCCAATCCCCTTCCTTCCCCTTCTAAACCGAACGGGCTCTAAAGGAGAAGCTGAACGCCATTTACACCACAGCCCTATACAAATGCAAATGACAAGCAGCCAAAGTAAAGCAGTTCATCGAGTTTGCCACTGAAGAAACTCGAGAAGTATCAGAATGAATTGCAAAGACTGAAAAGAGAAAAGGTATACACACATGAAAAACATGTATTATAATTAGTGTATTCTAACTTGATACATACATGAAAAACGTGTATTATAATTAATCATTCCCTTGTAGAGGGTGTGAAAGACGCCAATTTAGATTAGTATGCCCTCTTCGATTATGATATAAAACCTGCCAAGCAAATAATACTTGCAAATTAGCATAAGAGGACTAAGAAAACAAGTCAAATGCTCATACCTTTTCAGGGATCAAATTTGTCAGTTATGTATATACTCATATATGTGAAGACCCATAAAGATGAGACCATGACAATGACATCTTCAAAGCAAGCTCAATTCATATACCATGCTATGCACATTATTTTCATCTTTACTACTAAGTTAACATACCAAGAGTATGGTTGCATTGCTTTTCAATTTGTTTCAAGTTATTGCTGCAAACTGATGAAACCATTAAAATAATTAAAATTACACCTACTTCAATGCAATATAAGAAATTAAACAGATAAGTAACTCACAACTTTCTGGTCGCTTCCTCCAGTGGAGATGTATTCATCATTAGGGGCTATAGCAACCTGGATTTTATTCCATTAGAAGTGAAACATACAAAACGGTTCAACCGACAAAATAAAACAAGGCAACATAAGGCTCACCGCATTAGCACACCGAGTATGAGAGATTATATGTCTGACGCAAGGTTGACCTAGAGTAACATCCCACATTCCAACACTACATGTATAGTACACTACTAGTCAAAATATTGTGTAACATTACTGAGTATAAGTGCAGATTGACGAATGGCATGATGCAAAAGCCAATGTGTTAACTACTCACCTCCCATCACCACTTACAGTAACAAGCACAGATTCATTATGCAGCCACTGTGCAGCATTAACTCCTTGATCACCTTCATCAACATGACTGGATAAAAGAACATACTGAAAGTATAAGATTTCTAACCCAATAGATAACTAATGGTAATGTCACATTGGAACAACAAAAGACATAATGTTTACAACAAAATGCAGATCCTAGGATACAAGTGCAATGATTCCAGGAAGGCAGGACATGTCTATTACTGTACTAGCAGGGACTATCTAGCTGGCAGTGGGCAAACAAGATACAAGAAAAATCACCCCTCTTGACACACGCAAGTAGCACGCTTTTCTATATGTGCAACCAACCTTTCTAAACTTCACTAACAGATTTTATTTAAACATTTATTTTGACCCCTGAAAAAAATGTGTCATTTTATCTTGAGAACCACATGCATAAAATTCTAACGCTACATGATTCTATAGATATTTTACAGATTCACAATCTTTTATATATTAAAGCTCGTGCTTTCTCTCAATCATCGTCGTGCCACGTCATCCAAAAAAAATTTTAGCAGCCCGATTGAAAAACAACGGTAGAGATAAGACAGCATTCCAGCTCTCTAAAAGTCCTCAAACTTTCTGGACACTTCTTCATCCCCTGCACCCGACCCCAAACAGATCGCGACACTCTTCTCCTTCCTCGGGAGGCCTGCGCCTCCCCGCCCCTGCCGCCGATGTCGGCGCGCCGCCGGCCGTGAGATACGCCACGGTTGCCGGCCATTAGGCGCCATACCGACACAGCTGAACAGGGCGCGCGGCAAAACGAACG
>BCLG01000482.1:105631-150551 GCA_001602295.1 Zoysia matrella
GGTCGGCGGCGGGAACCTCTGGATCCGCCCTTCAGAGGCCTGGATCTAGGCACCAGGGTGACGGATCTAAGCTTGAGAAGTTGCCCTCCCGTCGTCACAGCCCGGCCGTAGCCCGCTCGAGGAAAGGGAGTGGCGGCTAGGGGCCGGCCGACCGTGAAGGGGGGACAGATCCTGGCCGCGCGACCGCCGAAGGCACTCCACGGTCACAGCCCAACCGTCGTCGAGACCGTCATGCCCACTGCTGGGGCGCGTAGATCCGAACGCTTGGTGACGGCTGCCGTCCTCGCGCGCGAAAAGGCCCGCGCAGCGTTGCTCGAGAGATCTGCTGGTCGCCGCTTCGTGCCGCAGCCGCCGCGCGGCACCCGCCATCGATTTTGCCTCTGAGCTCGTGGGGTGATGGAAGGAGGGGAGGGAGGGAACGCCCCGCCGCCGCCATCCCGATGAGCCGCGCGGGTTGTGCCGGCGGTTCACTCTGGCGGCGTCACGGCTAGAGGGCTGAGGGAGGGGCAGCGGTGGCGGCTAGGGTTTCACCGCCCGAGCCGCCTGAGGAGAGCGACGCGGGCGGGTTTTTACTCGAGGACTTTCTCGTCCCGAAATGGTATATTTTGATGTGAACAATGTATTGAGTGATAAGGATTAAAAGGCTTACGAATTGAGTGGTAAGGATTGAAAGGCTAAGTGGTAAGAATTGAAAAATCTCCCACAAATAAGATTGAATCAGATCTGAGTAATGGCCACAAATAAGATTGAATCAGATCCGATCCGATGTCAGATCAACGCAGACTACGCACAAGCACGCGGACTCTAACTGTACGCGCGCGCCATGGATATAGTCAAAGAGGAGCGGGATTGGATGGTAAGGTTGCCGACCTGGGAGAACTTGTGGGGGCGCTGCTGCTCCTCGGCGGAGGTAGCGATGTTGCCGGAGACGAAGACTATCATGCCTCCCTGGGGCCCGGAGGGCTGGCAATCGACGGTAGCGATGGTGTGCTGGCACAGCTGGAACGGGAGCGAGGTGAGCTTGTTGGCGATGTTGGTGGCGCCCATGAACTTGGCGCCCTCGAAGGTGAGCATGGATCCGTCCTGGTAGAGCGACGCCAGCGCCGCCCGGTTGGTGTCGAACGTCGCGTAGTAGTGGTCGACGAACGCCTTCGCCAAAGCGTCGGGATCCATCACCGCCGCCGTCTAGGGTTTCGAGCTCTGGGGTGGTGGTGACGGATGGAGATGGATGGGGTGCGCGCAGGAGATCAGGATCAGGGATGGATGGATCGTGAAGTGTGGTGGGGCCGTGGGCGGCGGAAATGGCGTGGAATGGACGCCATTCTATCGGACCTGTGCATGGGCTGGTACTTCGGGCCGAGCAAAAAGCGTCCGTCTATGGGCATGGAATGAGCGGGTTTCACATCGCCTTAGCGGTTTGAGTTTCTCACTTGGGTTTAGGCCCATTGCTTTCGGCGTCATCCAGCCCATCCGGCTCCACCAAATGCTGACAGCCCAACTGGTCAAAATTCTGACATTTTTTTTTCTCGAAATATCAATTTCTGATTCATTCAAGCCATGCGCATCATGCGTTGAGTCCTTCATTGGAAAAGTGAAAAAGGAAAGAATTGACCTGGATTTAATTAGGACTCTTCATATCTCTATATTTTTCTTATAAATTAGACTGAATTCTGTGAAAATTTTATATCGCAGACTTTTGGATATGATCGCCACACATGGATGCCATGAGTAGCATCATGGAGACACGAGCAGATGTGGATAGGCAGGAGTGGGTGCAAACACATCATCAGTACTCCTATTGTTCTATAATATCCCACCACTTATTGTTGTCCTTGATTGATTGAATTTGGCTGCATCTAACATTGAACTGTCAAGCTGGAGTAAGGTTTTCTTTGGAACTCAGAATTTTTTTTACTTTCTATGTTTTTTTCTATATAATTGAATTAATTTCTATAAAATTTTCATATAATTTCTATAAAGTGCATGCATTCTAAAATGACCGCGAACATGATAGGAACGCTAGTACGACATCCCTGTCTCGGTGTCCCGTGTCAAAATTTTGCGCGACAGAAAACGAGACTGACACCAAACACGCACGCCAAACGAGACTGACACCAAACACGCTCGCCTGGTTGCTTCCCCCTCCGCCGTCGTCACAGAGCAACACGGCAGGGCGGCGACCGCCGTTCTGCCCATCCATCACCGTCTTCTTCCGCAGGTCACCATGCACCTCGTCGTTCCATCACCGACTAACTACTCACTCTCACCTCGCACTACGGAGCAGGGTTTAATATTTTGTTTAAACCGGTTGTGATCGATTTAATGAAAAATACGAAAACCGTGAAAATCGTCGAAAACCATTTTAAATCGAAAATTTCAAATTTGAACGGTTTGCTACAGTAATCTGGTCGGTTTCATCTGTTTGCTACAGTGCAATTTTAAAATTTAAAACCTATCGGTTTTATCGATTTTCAGTATTTCGAATTTTTCAATTTTTCAAATTTTTTTAATTTTTTTAAAAAACCAATCAATCTGTAAAACCGATCTAAATCGATTTCACTAAAAACCGTAAAAATCAATCAGTTTTAAGCGGTTTTGTGAACCCTGATCACGACTCTCGCCTCACGGCCCCAGCCGCCCACTTGCCGCAGCGCGTCGGTCGCGCGCGCCCGTGTTTGTCGCTTGCCTCCGCCCGCGGTCGAGTCGCCGTCGGCCACACAGGGGCCAACTAGCCTCGCGCGTGCCCCCCTTCCTCACACGATTCGTATTCTCTGTTTTTTTTTATGGTAAATTTTGTCTTTGATTCTAACCACTCGTTATAGAATCGTTGAGTAATAACGTTGAGTAATGACGGCATGATTTATGATTTTACTTTTTAAATAAATTAGTATAATTTAAATAAAAAATAATTCTAAATCATAGAATATTAATTATATAATAAATAGATAAAATTAAATATGATAATAGCAAAGACAGAGGGTACCAATCCCCCACACTACCCGACAGCCCGAACGGACCGCGAGCTCAAATCAAATCCCTCCCCTGATTTTTCCCGGACCCGCCCGCTCGCTCTGCTCGCCGCTGGCTGGGAACGCATATGCTTATCGGCATTCATTAAGGGCGGAGCGCGACGGACAGGGACAGCGGCCGCCGAAACCGCACGCCGGTCGGGGCCCCCCACCGCCGGGCTTCCCTTGATTCGAGATTCCAATAATCCAGTTCCGGGTGCGGACGGCCGTGTGGTGTGTCCTCGATCGCCGCTGCGAGTGCCACGACGGACGACCGGAGGTCCGGAGCCTGCCTACCCGTGCGAGTCTGACCGCGGGCTGTTCGTGAAGGTCGGAGCTTGGATCGGGAGGATCGAGGCGGGCGGCGCAATGGTGGAGCTGGGCGGCCGGGTGCGGGGGTTCCTGCGGAACCGGTGGCTGGTGTTCGTCGCGGCGATGTGGATGCAGTCGTGCGCGGGCGTCGGCTACCTCTTCGGCAGCCTCTCGCCGGTGATCAAGGCCTCGCTGGGGTACAACCAGCGCCAGCTCGCCGCGCTCGGCGTCGCCAAGGACCTCGGCGACAGCGTGGGGTTCCTCGCCGGCACGCTCTGCTCCGTGCTCCCGCTCTGGGTCGCGCTCCTCGTCGGCGCCGCGCAGAACCTCGTCGGGTACGGCTGGGTCTGGCTCGCCGTCACCCGCCGGGCCCCCGTGCCTCCGCTCTGGGCGGTAAGATCCCGCCGGTTCCCCTCCAATTTCCGTTTCGTTTTCTTCGTGTTTTCCGCGGCAGCATTGCTTGAAGCGTGGCCGCGTCCTGCGTTTGCAGCCGCCGCGCTGGTAACCATTCATCTCGTCTATCGGGCATGTTTGGACTTATTGAGCCGTCATTGTCATTGACTGAAGCGTGCACGGTTCTTTGTGGAAAATTGATGCTGAAATCTGGCTTAATTATAATACGCAGTCGTTGTTGAGGCTTCATTTTCATGCAATGGCGTGATAGGATTTGCTTGATACGTTGCTACTGTTCTTGCTACGGTTGAAGTTTCTAAGATAGGGATATTGGAACAAAATAGTGTCCCCTCTGTGTCAAATGTTCTTTCTTCAAGCCTCACATGGATTTATTTACTAAACTCAAGATGATTGTTCTGTTTGCGTTCTGTATTAGTCTATAAACAATGATGTCTCATGACTCATCACGCCTCGATTCTTCTTCTTGTATAATACTAATCTAAAGTACTGGCTGCATGCCTACCCTGCAGATAGAGAGTCACGCATGCATTCTTCGGTTGGAAAAAGTCAGCAATTGTAGCGATGGCAATTCATGTCAAATTCTCTTGTGTCCAGCAGCATAAGAGATCTTCCATATAAGCATGGAGAGTCTATGTTGTTTTTGCATTTTTTAGTTGATGGTCCCTTTCTTTAATTTCCTAGATGGAGTATTATAATACAGAGGTCATTGCTGTCTGAACGTTTTGGAAAAAGCATAACATCTCCTATTGATTCCCATCTTAAAGCAATGGCGTGCATGCTCCTGAAAACTAGAAATAGCTTTAAAGTTCAATTCATAAATAATTACGTTTTCGCTTTGCTTTGATGCATGACATCCTCAAGATAAAATACTGCCTGTCGATGAGTACTCCACATCCTTATCGCCACCTCTGGTTTTTTCTCTTTCTGTTATTCATTTCTCGAACATGCTTTCAATTATTCATTTCAGGCTACATCTCTTTATAGACTTTGAAGCTAAATTTCTGTAAATAAACTGGCGATAGCATGATGTCGTACTGCAAGCAACTTACTGTTGGGTGCACACATGCGACATCTGCATAAGTAGTTGCTGATCCGGTGTTTAATCTAACCTGTATCTTTGCGAACAGTGTAGTATCACTGTTTACTCAAGCGGAATGACCTTTATTTTTTTTCCGTTTCATGAAAACATGGGCCCTTTGTTATCACACTCTTATCACAATATGCAGAATGTTAGTTATGCTAAAAGTTTTTTCAATCCTTTGCAGATGTGCATTCTAATCTTTATTGGTAACAATGGCGAGACATATTTCAACACAGCTGCACTCGTCTCGTGTGTTCAGAACTTCCCCAAGAGTCGTGGACCAATTGTCGGTATTCTCAAGGGATTCGCTGGTTTAAGTGGAGCAATCCTAACACAGATTTATGCAATGGTACACTCGCCTGATCATGCTGCACTTATATTCATGGTTGCAATTGGTCCAACAATGGTGGTAATCGCTTTAATGTTCATTGTAAGACCAGTTAGTGGACACAGACAAGTACGACCTTCTGATGGCACGAGTTTCACATTTGTGTACAGTGTCTGTTTGCTCTTGGCAGCTTACCTGATGGGTGTCATGTTAGTGGAAGATTTAGTCGACTTAAGCCACTCAGTGATTGTCTTGTTGACCATCATTCTGATCATCCTCTTGCTACTTCCAATAATCATCCCAGTGCTTCTCAGTTTCTTTTCAGACAGCAACGAGAGTATCTATGATTTACTATTGCCATCACCTCAGAAAGAAGAAGCAGGTGCATCAGCATCTTCTGAGGAGCAACCTGAGGTTATACTCAGTGAGGTGGAAGATGAAAAACCTAAGGACGTTGATCTACTTCCAGCTTCAGAAAGGCAAAAGAGGATTGCAGAATTGCAGGCAAAGTTATTTCAGGCAGCTGCTGATGGTGCTGTCAGGGTTAAGAGGAGGAGAGGACCACGGCGAGGAGAAGATTTTACTCTGATGCAAGCCCTCATCAAGGCGGATTTTTGGCTTCTATTTTTGTCCCTTCTTTTAGGGTCTGGATCAGGTCTCACTGTGATTGATAATCTTGGGCAAATGAGCCAGTCATTGGGTTATGATGAAACCCATATTTTTGTCTCTATGATCAGCATTTGGAATTTCCTTGGACGTATTGGTGGGGGTTACTTCTCAGAGATTATTGTCAAGTAAGTTTCTGATGCTCCTTTTGCTGAAAACAAAAGCACTACTACTCGTGCGATTTGATTAGGATTTTATTTAGTTCATTAAGAAGAACTCCCTCGTTATGAATTTAATAGTTGTTGAATGCTCTTGACATCATAGTTCACCATCCATACTGCCTATGCTTTTATCATTGTATACTTAGATTTCTTTTGTCTTGCCATATTAGTTTAAACTGTCTTGCCTATAAATTGATAATGCAGCATGGTGGAATGCAGAGTAGCAAACAAAAATAATAGAAACATTGATAGAATTGCCTAAGCTGACAAATAGAACAAACAAATATTTGTAGGCAGGTACTAAACAAATCCAAAGTTTTTTTCTAGTGACTTTCTCATGTGAACGGGATTTTTAATTCGTAGACTAATTGGTCTGACTTTTAATTCGTAGACTAATTGTTCTGACAATCATGAATAGCACTCTTGTTATCAGTTAATGAAAACTGCTACTAGGAAATTTATGAAATTTCTTTCTGACTTTTTTCTTTTCTCACTCACTAGAGATTATGCATACCCGAGGGCAATTGCTTTGGCCACAGCTCAAGTGATAATGGCAATCGGGCACTTCTGCTTTGCAATGGCCTGGCCTGGGACAATGTACATTGGCACACTGCTAGTTGGACTTTGCTACGGTGCCCACTGGGCAATCGTGCCAGCCGCTGCCTCCGAACTGTTTGGGGTGAAGAATTTCGGAGCGCTTTACAATTTCCTTACAGTGGCGAATCCAGCAGGATCCCTCGTGTTCTCAGGAATCATTGCCAGCGGCATCTACGACGCCGAAGCCGCGAAACAGGCACACCAGCCCCACAACTCAACGTTGCTGGCAATGCCTAGCAGAGTGCTTAACATGGTCTCCGCTGTCGCCCCAGTGTTGAAGTGCGAGGGAGCCATTTGTTTCTTCCTCTCGTCCCTGATCATGTCTGGGTTCTGCATCATCGCTGCCGCCTTGAGCTTGATCCTGGTCTATCGGACGAAGATCGTCTACACAAGCCTGTACGGGAAACCCCGAACATGAAAGATCAATCAATCCTCGAGGACCAGAGGGCAAGTTGTAGATGCAGAGTTATCGGAACAAATTTCATTTCTATGTTGGTACGTGGTGTGCAAGAGTTTTCCCTTGTTCTGCAGATTCTTGAAATAGCAGAAGCGTGGAGTTTTGGGCTTCGGTCCTGCGGATAGGCGAAGTTCCTATACTGGAAGAAGGGTAGCTCTTAAAGCAGTTTTTCAGTGTTGCAGATGGGATGTCGGCGTCGAATTGTATGAAAAGCTTATGGTGGGGGTTTTTTTTTTTTTTGGTATTTCTTCCCCTGGAACTTTTCGGCATCTAGTTCTAAATTTGCGTATATATACTTGTAATAACCTGAAGGTATTGTATGTATTGTCAGAATGACAGAGAAGATAAATTAAGCTTGTAAGTAGTAGAAAACTTCAAATACAAATATCTTTTACATACAAATATCTTATGGAGAACAGAAAAACATAAAATACAAACTCTCTGTTTTTAAAATTATTATCTCTGTGCATTTTCACAATCATGTTTGACAACGAAACGGGCCTTTGAACGCGGTCACGATGGACGGGCGCGACCTCGGAGATCTCATTCTCCATGTCGTGCGCAGCGCATGCATCCCTCCATCGCTTCCATGTCATCCGCGCGGCGAGGCTTCGGCTGCGTGTCCGGCGCGCGCGTTCGCCGGAAATAATCCAGGAGCGGTTTATGATTTCGTTTAAACCCCTAAAATTGGTTGGTTTGATCAAAACCGAAAATCGAAAAAACGGTTTAAAAATCGTTTTAAATCGAAAATTCAAAATTTGAACGAACCGCTAGAGTAAATCGATCGGTTTCACCGGTTAGCCGATCGGATTTTTAGGTTTTTACGATTTCAGATTTCAAAATTTGAAACTCACCGTTTTCATCGGTTAGCCGACCGATTTCACCAGTTTATTATTGACTGATTTTATCGGTTTTCGATATTTCAAATTTTTTTTAATTTTTTAAAAATTTTAAAATGAAAACCGATCGTCCGGTGAGACCGGACCGAACCGGATTCAACAAAAACCGTAAAAAGAATCGGTTTTAAATAGTTTTGTAAACCTTGTCAGGAGCCGGCCGGCCGTGAACTGGTTGGAACCCATGTGCACGGGGATACATTATTCGGCTTCAAATTCTTTAATCGTTGCTAGGAGCGATTACTACAAGCATTCTGCAAAACTTTTTTTTAAAAAATAAGGCAAGAGCACTGTCATTCATTAAGAAAAAAAGCAAAAAAAAACAAATTACCTTCTAAGGGGCACAAATTTTAGAACAGCACATGAGCTGTTAGAAGTTCAAAAAATACAACAAAAAAAAACTGACCCAAATCAAATAGTTAAATGATCAGTCTGCCTCTACATCAACAGACGCCTAGGCTCGTTCAAACTGCCGGATGCTATCAATAACCAGCGACGCGACCTGGGCAAAGGAGCTCTCTTTGTGCTCAAAAATCCTTCTATTACGCTCCTTCCAGATCTGCTACCAGAAAAAGAACAGAACACCCGCATTTCGACACATTGTTGCTTGAGGCCCTGAAGCTGTGATCTGTGGAAACAATGTAATAGTAAATGTGTAGTCTCAGTGAAGTTGCAATGTAATAGTAAATGCGTAGTAGTCTCGGGAATGCAAAAGCAAAGTGGACAGTTGGATTCATGAGGTCAATTCTTTCTTGCTAACTTGTCGGCTGTCAGAACAACTGTTTTTCTTTCTGAAACAAGATTATTAGCAGACTAGAGTTCTTGGTAGTTTAGCGCTAAGATCGGATTGACCTTTTCGGGTGGAATCAAGCATGATTGGCGTAACTGCTCCGGCGAACAAAACTGGCGGAGAAAGAAAGAAAGAAACGGGACTGGTTGGCATCGGTCGCCATTGGTGGATGAATCCGCGGTCCGCGGTAGACGACGACAGCAGGGACACCTACCTGGCTGCCTGTGGATGTGGTCCACGTATCAATGTCTACTACACCATTCACACACTATTTTTTTCTTGCTAATGGATACTTCCTCTATTCTCAAATTATTGTTAGCACAGCAAATTTTCTTTATTTTAAAACTGAAATTGTTCTTACACCGGTAACAATTTAAATTTGTGGGGGACATTATAAAAATGATGAAATGAGATACCTTTTTCTCCTTAATGTCGTACGATACGGCACATCGTAATTTAACTCTGTCATGATATAGTCCTGAAGCTGGTTGTCAAAATTCCACCACTGTCAGGCTCATTTCTCGTGAGGATTTTGTGCTCAAGTAGCAACCAAAAGTGTGGTGTGATGTGATCATGTGCCCGTTGGGCGCCGATTCCGGGAGGAGCGCCTGAAAATCTGGTCAAGTTTTGGGTCCCAAATGCGACCTGCCCAGATGAGCTGATTATTAGGTCCTACTAATAGCGAGGAGAGCGAATCACGAAGCACAAATTGAGTGTCGAAGTCAGCTTACACCCTCGAAATCAATGCGTACGTATTACTACAGAGGTATACGCCAAAAATAAAATGCATATTACTACAGCACAAATTGAAGGGTGATAGTAGCTCCAATGCAGCACGGATTGAGGATTTGAGGGTGGTTGGATGTCAAATCACAACAGTTTTGGTCGAGAGCCAGAGCTCGAGTTTGAGCAAACGCAAGTACATCCCGTTCAAGTTCACTAAAGACGTTGTTCATGTGTTCTTGATTTTCGATCTTACATCAAATCGGGTAACTCTCAGATGTGACACAATTCATTCGAATTCAAATCAACACAGTTCGTTAAAGACTTTGTAAACTCTCCTTAGATAAAAAAAAGTTTGAAATCCAGTTTAAGTTTTTTTTTAAAAAAAATGATTTTTTGCCAGCCAAATGCAAATGCCAAGAAATCATCAGAGCCACCGTTACATAACCACAGTTCTTATATAATCTCCCTCTGCCCTCTCAGCTGAACCAACGCCGCATCCATCCGTCCATCGACACTCCATCCCCCGTCTCGCCTCTCCCTCCCCTGCCCGGGCCGGGCTCCCCAGCACCGCATCGCAACACCACGCGCACGCCTGCAGCCATGGAGAGGCGGAGAAGATGCCTGTCGCGAATGGCGGTGCTGGCGGCGGCGGCGGCGCTCCTGGCGGCCGCCGACGCGGCGCTGTCGCCGGACTACTACAGCTCGAGCTGCCCCGACCTGGAGTCCACCGTGCGCTACGAGGTCTCCAGGAAGATCAACCTGACCGTGGTCACCATCCCCGCGACGCTCCGGCTCTTCTTCCACGACTGTCTGGTCGGGGTGAGGAACATTGCCCCTTACCTTGCCCTCTTCCTTATCTGTTTGGGGGAACTGAAATGGGTGGTGAACTGATTTAGCAGCGTTTGATCCGGTTTCCCCGAATCTTTGCTGAGCTTCGATCGGTTGGTTCTTGGAGCAGTAGTGTAGAGCAGCAGCAGTGATCTAGACTTCTCCACTTTCTCTGACCAATCTATACCTGCTTCCACTTGCTCTGTCCCGGAATCATTTTCCCATCCAAAGTTGGTTCTCCAAGAAGGCGTTTTGGAACTGTAAAGCTTGCAACTTGCCAGCTGCCTTTTTCCCAGCACGAGCGATCACATGCGCTGTCTCTCTGCATCACATTGCATCTGCTTGCTGCTCGGTTCTTCACTGCGGCCTTCCCTGTTCATGGCATCTCTGAAAAAACAGAGATCCATGGCTTCAGTTCAGATGGCAGCAGCACTGGAAACCCTGATTGTTCCGCGCCGGAAACCAGGGGCGATTAGCTGGATTGTTTAGTGGCAGGCAGGAGCTGGGGAACGAACAACTCGAGCGGCGGGGCGCCTCGCGTGGTCGTCGTCGGTTGCGGCAGACGCGCATGTGCCCGCGCGACTTTTCATCAGCTACGCGGATTATCATATTGCGCCCGTGTCGGAGCTCCCCCCTCCCACTCCGATCCCCGCCTTTGGAGTTGCGACCTCGGCGTTTGCTGATTGATTCTGCAAAGCTAGCTCAGCTCCGTTTTGCATTGGATGCCAGGAACACAATGGAGCTGGAGCCTCCGGTGCATGTATTTGCCTCGTGTTGTTTAGCTGCATTCTGGCCATCAAGGAGCTGCCATCTCGCTCTGATATTTTACCTCACCAGCTCGTTTCTGGGTTGACCTACACATAGGACTGACTGAAGTTTGATCTTCGTTTACATCTTCGCAGGGCTGCGACGCCTCGGTTCTGATAGCGTCCCCCAACGACGACGCGGAGAAGGACGCGCCCGACAACATGTCGCTGGCCGGCGACGGCTTCGACACCATCAACCGAGTCAAGGCGGCCGTCGAGAACAAGTGCCCCGGCGTGGTGTCCTGCGCCGACATCATCGCGCTGGCCAGCAGAGACGTCGTCTACCTGGTAAGCAAAGCAAGCTCCGCCACCGTTTTGATCCATCGATCCCTCCGGCAGTACTGTTTCGATCGAATCCCACCTGGGTCCTGACACGGACCTGATCACTGAACCGGTTGCAGTCGTCCGGGCCGTACTGGCGCGTGGAGCTCGGCCGGCGCGACGGCCTCGTCTCCAGGGCCAGCGACGTCGCGGGCAACCTGCCGGACGAGCACATGCACGTGGAGGAGCTCGCCGCCATGTTCAAGAAGCACGGGCTGTCGGTAGTCGACCTGGTGGCGCTCTCCGGCGCGCACACCGTCGGCTTCTCGCACTGCACGCGCTTCACCAGCCGGCTGTACAGCTACAGCAGCAGCACGCCGACGGACCCGTCCTACAACCCGGACTACGCCGACCAGCTCAAGGAGGCGTGCCCGCGCAACGTCGACCCGACCATCGCCGTCAACATGGACCCTGTCAGCCCCATCATCTTCGACAACCAATACTACACTAACCTCGAGAGTGGCCTGGGGCTCTTCACCTCCGACCAGGCGCTGTACGCCGACACAGCGACGCGGCGGATCGTGCAGAAGTTTGCTGATGACCAGAGGGCCTTCTTCGACGCTTTTGCCAACGCCATGGTTAGGCTGGGAAGGTTAGGGGTGAAGACCGGGAACGAAGGAGAGATCAGGAGAGTCTGCACTGCCTTCAACAGTTGAGAGGGCTAGCTGCGGTGCGCGGCAACAGTTGTAATCCAGATGAATTAACCTGATGGTGTTTTGAGTTGAGATGAGTACAATTGAGATTGATTCTTTCTCCATACAAGTTGCATGAGTTTGAAAGGCTTTCTTTTCGTTCTTCCTTCTTTTTTCTCTGGACTGTTTTTCTTTGTTTGTGTGTAGTTTTGTACAGACTGAAAGAGTGTAATACAGTGGATATCTCGAGGACCCTTACATGAAAAAGATGATATAATGATAAGGTTATCAAAGGGAAAAAATATCAGCGAAGATATTTTTGGCTTATGACCCAGATTGCACAAATGCACAAGCATACTAGTTCAATATGGAAGTAAAATGAACACTGCATGGTAACAAGGACAGTTCAAATTGTTCTAAGTTTTCATTGCAAAAGATATGTAACATGAATCCTCAAGCGAGTAATATTAGTAGATCTAGCAAGCATACAATTCAGTAACAGTTAAAATTTGGCTACAAAGGGACGCTGCCGGGCTGCTACTAGAATAATTAGACCCTAGATGTTCCCAGCTTGCGCTCAAAGAGCCGGCGCAGAAGATAGACCTGCACAACGCTGGCGCCAATCAACGCTAAAGATTCCAAGAGCGCCTTATGGACTGCCCGCCTGCTCATATCTTCATTCACTGCATCACAACATGTGAGACATGATTAGCTATTGCTAGAGGTATAATACCAACTTGAGACAGAGCTTATCTAAAGGTAAAGGAAGGGAAAACTGGCAAATCCGGAAGTAATTCTCAGAACAGAAATAGAAGCTACAGTTTTTTTCCAAATGCATATCTCAGGCAAAGAAAAGGAACTGGAAACCAAAATATGGTTGCAAATTCCCAGATTTCTCAACAAAGGGTAGCACTGGTTTAGCTCACCAGTCATCATAATTAAACCTAACTCAATTCTTACATAATTAATACTTTAGTACTAATTCCTGAAATGACATTGCCCTAGCCCTAGGCACGGTGTCACTTTTTAGGTTATGAAATAAGCAACTGAAAATAGATGTCACTTGTATCCTACAAACTCTAGCAACCAACTGAATTCGGTTAATGCTGATGGTTTAAGCAGAGCATGACTTCACACGATAAATGAGCGCGCGCGCACAAGAACAGTGAAAAACAGTATGTTCATAGAGATATAACACAGGAGACTTACATATAGCTTGCCGGTCAGTTTGAGCCTCTAACCAGTGCTGTTCAAACTGAATGTTGTAAAGAGCCTCATCTAACTTTGCAATCTGTTCAAACAATGGTGCAAAATGCTCTGCATATACAGGAAAGAAAGTTAGATGCTAAGTTTGATCCATGCCCACTGTTAAGGAAATTGCAAATATTCTTACCGTCTTTGGCATGCTGGTCCAAGTATGAGAAGTGGCCAACATGCACATCAAAGTCTATGGTTTCGTGATATGGAGATTTGTTGGTGAAACAGAAGCGATGGACACCCCTCTTCTGGACTATGAACTCAAACTTATCACTAGTCTTATCACGAGAATCACGGATTTGAGCACCATTAGGATCTTTAACCTGTTATTATTGACCAAAGATGGATTCAGGTTTAGCTGTAAGTAGTACTTGGTGGGTAAACAAAAAAATTGTACCATGATGATCTAAATAACAGGCCACCTGATAGATCTACAATGGTATAACAATAGGTATAAAAATATTAATTTGACAAAATTTATAGCAGATTAAAAGGCAGTGCGATCAACAAAATAAAGAGTCAAAACTCTGACAACCTGTTTCTGTAACGCGCAACAAAGATGCATATACGATTTCAACTATCAGTCCATCATCGGGACCTAGTGATTTGAATTTGATTGTTGGTAGAGAATAAGTCAGGTTTCCTCTGATTAAAAATTGAATTCACATAAGACTATATATTAGAAGTAATCAGATATGACCCTGTGAATGGGTACCATGCTACAGGTACTAATACCATAAGGGAACTTGTTTTGAACAAGTAATCAGATATTACTTGTTGTCTGTACTAAGGAGTAGTATTATTGTATCAAGCAGAGTAAGGTAACTAAACGAGCAGCATCATAAGCAGATTATATCTCCTTACCACAAGATCGACGCCCTCGTCACTGTAATGCCACGGGGTCTCAGCCTTGATCACCACAAAGGATACGTGAACCGTATCCCCCTCGTACTCGACGTTGTGAGAGAAGCACTCTCCCCGATCAATCACGAAGCGGATGGCCGCAGCAGGGCGCAAGAACAGAAGGACACAGAGCGCCGATAGACACGCCGTTCTCCAGCTTAGCCCCTCCATCTTGTTCAATCCGAAGGAAGAATAACTGATTTCGCTCGACGCTTCCTGCAGAGACAAATTTCACACAACTTATTATCATGCACACGAATTCGCCACGGGGAGAAGGGATGCGGATCTGGCGGTTTCGAGGGGAAACAGATCAGAAGCACTGAATTCGGGGGCGAACACCGGATGGCTTACCGGAGGTAGGAGAGTTCGCCGGTCGCCTCCGCCTCCGGCGATCTGAGCGGCGCTTTGCCTCTCCGCAATCGATCTATGGGGAAGAAGACTTCCGGAGCCAGGTAGGCTGTTTTGGAAGGGAACTTCCAGAAGATTTGGGCCTACGTGTGGACTGGGCCCATGGATAGAAGATTTGGGCCTCTCGGACTAGAGGTATGGCCTGCGGCCCAAATGAAGATGCCGTCGAGCAAGACAACTGTTGATTCGTAGAACAACATTCGCTCCAATCCACCTTACTGACCAAGACCAAGATAGACAGACAGACAGAGCGTCGACCAATTCACCTCCATTGTGGGAACCATATGGCAAATGCGTTGTGTAAAAGAGGAAACAGTTGGCCACCAAAATAGTAAAACGCATATAAAGTTGAATTGCTATAAGTTGAGCACACAAACTAGCCAGCATTGACAGGAAAAAATTCTGAATTCTTACATGGTACAATCTTTCTAGCATATGGTCTCACGAACAAACTTTCAAAACTACGGTGGACAACCGTACACTGACATGGAAGTACACAATATAAAGCGAAGAAAAATTTAGGTCATCCTCTGTGCAGCCTCCTTTGCAAGCAGCTTTTCCCTGGCCCGGGTCTTCGCCTGTGATTTGGAGCCCATGATACCACCGCCCCACTTCTTCCTGACCTCATCGTACTTGTCGTTGAAGTTCGCCTGGGAGCAAATAAAGTTTCAGTCAGTACACAAATCGATAGCAAGACATTGAGATACCCACAACTTCCTACAACCTTAATAGCCTCCAGGATCTTGCTGAATTCAAGTTTGTCCTCATTCTTGACAGTGTTCAGGCAAAGAACTGAGGCAGTCTTCTTGTGAACAATCTATAACAAAGAGTTTGTAAGATTTGCCAGCACTTTTGACATTTAACAAGCAAAAGCAAAGGCAAGGTGGATATTGTACCGATCCAAGACGTGCTTTTCCCTTGACAATGCAGTATGGAACCTCCATTTTCCTGCAAAGAGCTGGGAGCCACACAACAAGCTCGATGGGGTCAACATCATGAGCTATGACAACGAGCTGGGCCTTGCTCTGCCAAATAAAGAATATCCATGTGAATAAACAGTATCTCCCAGAGAACTAGATATAGCCCACAGGGTAAAGTGCAGATAAAAATCAAGCATACACACCTGCTCAATGAGGTAAGTCACATGGTTAAGGCCATACTTGACAACAATGGGTTTCTTTGCCTCAACTGTCTTCCCTTCATTTTCAGCTTGAGCCCTCTTCAACAACCTCTCTTTCTTGGCAGTTTTGTCCTCAGGGCGGTACTTCAGAAGCATCTTGAACAAATTTGTTGCTGAAATAAAAATGAGAGAGGACATAGGAAGATTTTAACAAAAGCAATACAATGGAGGACGCAGACAGGGTATGAGAGGGTGCTTTAAGTGAGATTGACAAGTTTATAAGTGATTCACATTTTACCTACATCACAAGCTTAATTAGAAAAGCTCAATGGCTACACTCAAATACCGAACTTAGAATTTCAGTAAATTTATCTTATGAGCCAATAATATTTACTTTCAAACACCAGTACATTAACAAATTTGAAACTGCCTGCCTGAAGTTGATATTCGGAAACACCTAGCATCTATTGAGGCCAAGCACCTAGCATACTAACTCATTCTGCCATTGACCTTTCATAGTGTTATCCTAAACGGTTTTAAACGGCTGTCTAAATGGGTTTAGACGGTAAACGGCAGCCCACCGCACAGTTTAGCACCTAAATGCTTATCTAAACGGTTGACCCATTTAGACGGTCAAAATCATGAAAAAAAAGGTCTAAACGGCCTACACGAGATGGTTTGTAAATCGGTTTAGATGTCGTTTTGACCGTTTAATGGCCCGCTTAGGAAATAAAGGGGGGTAAAAAATAGGTTGTGGCCTGTGATGTGTGCTGTGGTATGTGATTTCATTGTTGATGTGGGCTATGGACTGTAATTTCACTTCAAACTGTGACTGTGAGGCAGTAAAGCTGCCAGAACATAAAAAAATTCATATTGGGTCATTTACTTAGTGAAAAATATTGTAAAATCTGCTAGAAAAAACTACTACAGTACAAACCGTTTAGTCCGTTTAGATGGCGTTTAAACGCCGTCTAAACAGCCTAAACCGTACACGGGGCCTCACCGCCCGTCTACCATTTACCGTTTACGTTTTCATTGGACCTTCATCCATAAAAGAAATGAACCACAAACAGAAATACCCACCATTATTCACCCCCACAATTATACTTACATCGGACAAAATCTCAACCCATCAACAAACAATAGCAATTAAAAGTTGTGTTACCGTGCCTGGGGTTAATAATAACCGTTCATTTGATTAGAACTGATGGTTTAAAACAGGGAGGTAGTACTAAAAGGCCCTTAAGTTGTTGACTGGTACAAAAAATAGTGGGTCAGGTCCTAATTTTTAAATATCAATGGCTGGGATTAATTGAGGGATGGATATACCTATGGTTTCCCCAAGCACCATAAGAAGCCTCTAGCAATTACAGCATAGGTATGCCCGAGCGATACTATTGAATGGTCTACAACAGTTGAAATCTTACTAGCGGTTTGTTATGGTGCTTAAGAGGAATCAGAGGTACCTTCCCCCTCTCAATTAATCACAACGATTGATATTTGAAAATAAGTATCGGACCACTATTTTTTGTAGCTGTCCACAACTTACCATTTAGTAGGTAGCTCTAAATTTTTTTAACAGTTAAATCGAATCAAATGTATGGATATTATTAACTCAGAACTGTAATAAAACTAATCTTACTAAGGCAGCCATCACCTCTACAACCACAGTGGAAGGACTACGAATGGACGGAGAGCGTACCAAGGTTCTTGTCGAGGGTGCGGGTGAACTGGTTGAGTGCCGGGGGCACCTTGAGCCTCTGCTTGAGGATACGGCGCTGGCGCTGGATGCGCACGACCTTGGGCCACTTGACAAAGCGGTGAAGGTCCTTCTTGGGTGGCAACGCACCGCCGATCCCGAACTGCTTCGGTCTCTTCTCGAACAGCGGGTTCGTCACCTTCTCCTGCGACAACCAACGCCATTAAATTAGAGAGAGAGAGAGAGAGAGAGAGAGAGAGAGAGAGGTTCCAGACTCCCAGTTCGAACGAGTGGGTTTGAGAAATATACCGGCTTCTTCTTGGCCGGGACCGGGGCCCTGCCACCTCTCTTCGGAGCCTGCAATAACCGCCAATCAGCACAGGATAAATAGAATGTCTAGATCAAACAGCAGCCAAAATGATTTCCTAATCTCGCAAGCAAGGCAACCCTTGCGAAGCGCGGCGAGGAGTTGGCCACGGAAAGCGGGGAGAGGCGCGTACCATTCCGCCGGCCGCTGGCTGGAGCAAGCGCGCGGGGCGACGGCGAGGAGGACGAAATGGAGGCGGCGGCGGAAGCCTAGCAGCCACTAGCCGGGCGGCAAATTTATAAGGGCGTGTTCGGAGCGACGTGGAGCGTTGGATGTGGAGCGCCGATGGAATTCACGAGGCATCGACCGTCCATTCTTTTGATAAGGGTTTTGGACGTGTTTCTGGGCTTAGGGACTGGTAACTGAGGATTGGGCCGGCTTGTTCTTGCGATTAGGAAGGATCCGGCAGGTGCATTGTATTAGGCCGAGATGAATTACTAGGACCGGGCTGGTTTTCACTACCAGCCCCCCGCCATCTGACGACGTCATCACGCCTCGCCGCCAGCGTCCAAACGGCCGGCCGACGGCGTCATATTTTCTCCGGCGAGACTCTGTGGCGAAGTGCCCACACCGTCGCTCCAGCTAGAAGAAGGGTCGATTTCACGGTAGATTTGTACCACCAACCGGCAACCACAACCCCTCCTAATCTCCAAATGGAATCCCCTTAATTATTGCCGAATTATTTTTTGGAATCCGATGAAGGCTCTACGTGTAGGCCCTACACGATTATCAATTTTGCTCTATCGTCGGACGAGTTTTAAAAACCGATGAAAATCTCAAAATCGAAAGCGGTCTGAGACCGGTTTTCAAAACCTTGATGCCAGCTGACAAGGATATACCAGCTCCAATGCGAGCGTTCCACGTGGTGCCAGTACTGGGACACCAGAATTATTCAGGGCCTCGACTGCAATTTTCGCAGACCAAGTCCGGCGACAGCAGCAACAGGACACCGCGTCCTTCCTCGGCATAACTGATCCGACGCCCGCCGCTCGCCGCCCGAGACGACGGCACTAATCGCCTCGCCGCAGCAGCAGCGAGCGAGCGGGAACGAACTGCTGCCTTACCCCGTCGTCGCGCGCCCCGCCTCCGGCTTACCGCTCGGTCTCGTCCTAGGTAACGCCCAGCCTCACTGTTCCTCGTGATCTCGCGATCTTCTCCCGCCGCGGCATTTCTCCGTGCCCTCCCGGAACTGGGCGTCTCGTAGGGTTATGTATTGTGACCGTGGAATTGCGTTGTTGGTGATGTGGATCTCGGGGTAGGGCTGGATAGCTGCGGGAATGGGGGCCTCGCCTCAGCGTTGGCGGCGAGGGTCCCGGCGACAGGGCGCAGTAAGGCTGCCTAACTAGGTTTCCTTCCGTTGAAATTGCCTCTTAGACACGTCACACTCCTCTCGTACCACTTTGTGCCTCTACTGGATGGATGTGGGGCTTCACTTGGCTGTGGCTGCTAATGTGTGAGCAATTAAATCCGTTTTTGGCCGATCTGGGTCTGTAGGTTAGTGAGATATCCATATTGCGGTGGATTGGATTATTATCTGTTATTAGATGCGGCATGTGACTTGACTAGCTTAGGGTAATGATTGATCTGCTGGAACTGTCTAAATTTCAGCTTGCATTGCTTATGATTTTTGTGCCCCGAATTTCACTTGTTCTATGCAGGGTTTAATATTTCGTTTAAACCGTTAAAACCGGTCGAAACCGGTTTAACGAAAACCGCGAAAACCGAAAAAATCGGTTAAAAACCGATCTAAATCGAAAATTCAAAATTTGAACGGTTAGCTACAGTAAACCGTTCGGTTTCACCGGTTTGCTACAGTAACAGATTTTAAAATTTGAAACCCGCCGGTTTTACCTGTTTATCGACCGGTTTTACTGGTTTTCGGTATTCCGAATTTTTTCATTTTTTCAAATTTTTAAAAAAATTTAAAACGAAAACCGGCCGGTTTGTAAAACCGGTTCGGACCGGTTTCACCAAAAACCGCGAAAACCGGCCGGTTTTGAGCGGTTTTGTGAACCTTGGTTCTATGTCGATCCAATGGTTGACTGCAGTTCTATGTCTATACGAAATGATTTAAGCAGTTACCACACACACTCTACTTTATGTTTTTCACCCTTTTCTGTTTACCCGTAATGCAGGTCGCGAATATGTCAGCAAGTGCTTTAAAAGATCTCAATATTTCTCAAGCAGCTGAGCCGGAGAAAGGGAAAGATAGCTCTGTGAAGTCCTGCGCCAACAGGCCTGTGGCAAATGGCAACAAATGTGTCAACAAGGAAGAGAATGCCCCTTCTGCATGTCATGATGCTGTGCCTAACGGAAATGAGGCTGCCAATGTAGATGTTGAGTATATTGATTCTGAGAATCTGATAGATCTCCCTGATGTTGATGCAACTCTCAATGTATGTCACTAGTTTTCTTCTTCATGATGTTTTGTTGTACAATCGATATTCTTTTAGGTCTTAGTCAAAGCTGAGTATTATTTTCTGTTTCGCCAACAGACCTTAGTTAAGAGGTTGGACTCAAAAGATTGGATTATGACATGCGAAGCTCTGAACAATGTTCGTCAGTTGGCAAAATACCACAAGGAAAGATTGCAGGAGTCGCTGTAAGTTCTTCACTCAGATTGGCACTTGATTATTTTTTGTTACGGGCACCGCTGATGCAAAATTGTGCTTATTTTGTATGAATTGTTTGAACTTCAGGGAATCTCTAGTTCCTCTAATTGTGAAATCTGTAAAGAACCCAAGGAGTGCTGTCTGCAAAACAGCACTAATGACATGTGCTGACGTCTTTAAGGCCTTTGGTGATCTAATGGTCGACTCAATTGATCTTCTGGTATGTATTGCCATTTTCAACTTTGCTGTTTTGAATTATAACTTATGCATTATAGTCTCTCAAAACACCTTTTTCTTTCAAATATGTTGACAGCTGGTGCAACTGTTTCTAAAAGCGTCACAAGATAAGCGCTTTGTTTGTGAAGCCGCTGAGGCAGCTCTTATATCGATGACGAGCTGGATCTCCCCTTCATTACTGTTAGCCAGAATGCAGCCTTACCTCAAAAACAGGAATCCACGGATTAGAGCAAAGGCATCAATGTGCTTCAGCAAAAGTGTACCTCGCCTTGTAAGTGAATGTCTTAGCTGAAATTTGACCCAAGCAACTTATGATTGGATAAAGGTCGATTCAATAATGCTTGTAGTTTGTTTATCATATATTGTAAATGCACAGTTAGGGATAAAAATAGACTCCCTTATGTGCTAGTACTCTCATTTCTTGTCTTATTTAGTGTAACTCCAGGTCTTTTTTGCTTTATTTTTTAGCAACATATATGCTTGTTTGGAACTTTGATGGTCTCTTTATCAAGAGGTGTTGCTGCTACATGGGCAAAATACTGAGCTAGTTGATGTGTTAGGAGTTTGATGGGTTTGGGAAAATTATGATGGCAGGTATAGCTGTGGTTTTTAGTTTCAATATATTTTCATCTTCACCTCTATTAATGTAACAGCAATTGTAGTTTATATTTTCATGTACTGTGTGGCTAAATGCTGCTATTCTGCATGTGGCATGTTCGTTATTTTTTTCATGTTTGTTATGGTTGTGTCACAATAATGATGCCTTTTTTTGTACAGGGTGTGGAGGGTATCAAAGAATATGGAATGGATAAGCTCATACAGATTGCCGCAACCCAACTAAGTGACCAGCTTCCTGAATCAAGGGAGGCTGCTCGCAGCCTTGCATTGGAGCTGCAGGTGTTCTATGAGAAGTCTCAGGCCTCAACTTCTGGCGAAACTGATGGTATAGTTTCTGACGCACCCAATGCTGAATCATGGGAAGCCTTCTGTCAATCAAAGCTTTCTGCATTAAGCGCCCAAGCAATCATTCGTGTGACCTCCACTCCAAAAGAGGTTGTCACTGCTGGTGTCACCTCTACTCTAAAAGAGACCGTGGCCCTGGGTTGCTAGCACGAGTTAGTAGATGCGATGAGATTGCAATTTTCAATCGAAATCACCTTTTTCTGTACATGCTTATGGTTGGTCCTTGACGTCCATTCTGGAGTTTTATTGATCATGTGTTCAGGAGTTCAGATGTGACCGTGGTGTTGATATTAAATATATCCATTATAGTGGCTTGTATAATGCTTTTGTTCTGCTACATGGTATTGGTCGGTCAGTGAATGTAGAATTTCTGCCATGGCTAAATGTACACGTTCCTTTTTTGCCCGTCTCGTATCGCAGAACTTGTAAATTTCTGAACCTGGGCATCTACTTAGTACGTGACGATCTATGAGAGGCACTTTGTGCTATTCAAAATAATGCAATAAAAATAAGTAGAAGTAAGTGGAGATGTTCTCTCTCTCCCGAATTTGCTTAAAAAAAACTAGTACGTGACATTGTTTCTTGCTTTCTGCTGTTTTCTTTCACTGAGATAACAAAAGCCCAGCACCTCATCCTCGTGAAAATAGATTGGCTGTGACAAAAAATGGTACCATAACCGCTGTTGTTTGGCTGATGTCAACTGGATTGACATCGGGCAAGGTAATTTGCAGTCTGTGTTTCATTGAAAAAATCGAATCCAGCTCAAATTTGAACATCTGCAAAGCAGTTTACTCACGAGATGGAAATTCCGGCAGCGTCGGAAACGTAAAATTGGCAACTGCAATGGCAATTCGGGAATTGTCAAAAAATAGCAATTTGAGGATCGGATTCGGGTCCTCAGTTGGCTTATGCACCCGACAGGGTGCGGGCGCGGGGCTGTTCGCGGGTGCCACCCGCGCCTCACCCGAACTGAATCGGGTTCGGGGCGGGTTTGTTATCCCACCCGCGGGTGCCCCGTCGGGGACCCCAAGCCGATGCTTCTTTCTTCCTCCTCGTGGCCTCGTCCTCTGTCGCCCCCCCCCCCCCCCCCCCCCCCCCCCCCCCCCCCCCCCCCCCCCCCCCCCCCCCCCCCCCCCACGCCGCCCCGGCCGGCCACTCTTCCCGCGCTGCTCCACCCCGTCGTCGACCCTAGCGGCCCTTACACGCTGCCCCCTGCCCCGCCCGCCGCCGGGTTATATTCCCTTCACTGGTTCGATCTCCCGCTCTTTGCTGCCGCCGGATCATCATCGGAGAGATCACTGCCGGAGGATCCTCACGCAACGAGTCCGAACTCGCCTCTCACCGAAAGGGCACGGGCTCGTTCTCGTCGTCGCCGTCTACCGGTATTGAAGCTGGGGGAGCCGCCTGAAGTGGAGATCCATCCAGGATCCGTTTCTTCTGATTTCGGTAATTAACAACCTTCTACATCGCTTGGATGGAATTTTCTTGGGGTGCTTATGTTCCGAAGGACCTACGCGTTGCTATGACTGGCATTCAAAGCCGTTTATCTCCAGTAATTTAGTCGCGCATTTGATTTGTGCCTGGTACCTGCTAATTTGATATATTCCTTAATCCGGTGTTTGATTAGGTTATTCTTCTTCCTCAAGAGGAGAAAAAATGATTTCCAGAGATGCAGCTTAGTTTAGTTTCTAAAGTTTGCAACCGCTTCGATATGAGGCTCAACAAGGTGGAAGTGAACCTGATAAGGTTGCTGGAAGCGGCTCCCCGGCAGCAGAATCAGGCTAAGCTTGTTCATGTAGGTGTTCCTGGTACCAGTATCTCACGTTGCTAACTTAAATCTTTCAGCGTTCCTGTTAGATGTCTGATGGTGTTTTTTTTTTCAGTATCGACATGTGGTATCTGAATCTTGCCCAATGAATCAGCTATGCACTAACATCATCCATTCTTTTGCAGTATGTGACCACAGCCAGGGAGCTGTTGGAGCAGCTAGGAGCAGAGGCTACACCAGAAGGGACGCCCAGGTATGTTTTCTGCAACCGGATGAAGCCTTTTGGAAAACTGACAGTGATTTTACATGTGACACACCAAAATGCTACCACATGACAGTTCTAAATTTTGTTGGTCCAATTTAGAAAGTACACAAATTCAAATGTTGCTCTTGCAAATGAATATGCTTTGCTGCTATTTTGTGTTGATTGAGAAGATGTCTCAGTATTTGTTGAGCCTTTCAGACTGTCGAAGGGGCTATCATAACCAAGGTTTACAAAACCGTTCAAAACCGGTTGGTTTTTGCGGTTTTCGGTGAAACCAGCCCGGTCCGGTTTTACCGGACGACTGGTTTTCGTTTTAAAATTTTTAAAAAAAATTGAAAAATTGAAAAATTTTGGAATACCGAAAACCGGTCGATAAACCGGAAAAACCGAGGGGTAAACCAGTGAAATCGGTGGGTTTCAAATTTTGAAACCTGGAAACCGATGAAACCGGAAAAACCGGTTGATAAACCGAAAAAACCTACCAGTTTTCGATCAAACTTCGTTCAAATTTTGATTTTTTGATTTGAAACGGTTTTCGAGCGGTTTTCACGGTTTTCGCGGTTTTCGTTAAATTGGTCCCGGCCGGTTTTATCGGTTCAAACGATAACAAAAACCTTGATCATAACTTATGTGAATGCCTTTTACATTCTGATAATGCAAGAATTGAAAAAACAAAATGAAGATAGGAACTAGGATTGAGAAAATATTCAGTATTATCTGAGTAATCATTCCTTTACATGCAAGTGGTACAATAATCTGGCTTCCATAAAAATATTCTTCTTACTTATCATTCATATTTCCTGGAAAGCTGCTGTTGAAATTGGATACTATTTCTATTAGCATTTGTTCAATCCTGCATCTCAGAACCATCTTTACTTATAGGTTCGTCGTTTAAGTTCCTACTATCTTTTCTTTCATGGTGTGCATTTTATGATAAGAATTTCTTGAACCTTTGCTTATACTTTTCTTGACCCTTTGGTGTAGCAAACCACACATTCACGAACATTGAAGCTTTCTTCTTGCGCTATATTTTCTTTCCACTATCGAAAGATCTTGTTTCTAATGCGTTTGCTCTTTTTCAGTGTTTCAAAAGCTAAGCTTACTCAGTATTCGGAAAAGATTGAAGCACTAGCTTCCAGGCTTGCTGTTCCAGTGGTACATTTTGATTTTCTTGATTCAGTTGTTTCCATTGCCATCCTTAAATCATTTGCCGAAGCTGTTTAGAATTCAAAGAAACAACAATTGTGTTGTTAATTTTTTATCTGTACCTTTATCTCATACACCTTTTAGGGCCCCTTTGGTAGTGCTCCCAGCTCCTGATTCTATGGATTCACTCCTGATTCTCCTGTGAAGTGATTTTGTGGTTGAAAGTGATTCTCTTTGATTCTCTATGATAAACTTTTAGAATCAGGGCAGAGAATCACTTCACTGAATTAGAAGAAGCTACTTTTTTTCAGCTCTCAGCCTCTTAGTTCATTTCAGATAATCACTTCACAGAATCAGACAAGAATCACTTCTCCTGAAAAACAGCGTTTGGCAGAGCTTCTCAGCTTCTGACTAAGAATTAGGAGCTGGGAGCTCTGTCAAAAGGGCTCTTAGTTGCACTTATTAGCTTATTATTGTTTGTGCAGCCAGAAGATGAAAACCCAATTGTTGAAAGCAGAGAAATAGAAAGTTCTTATGAAAAGGAAAAGGCAGAAAATTCAATATCCCTATCATCAGGATTGCGAAGGCGGTCAACGTAAGTTATTTTTTGTCCCTTTTTCCTGTTTTCTTCTTACCTGTTGCATTTAATGAACTCACTCAGGTGTACTGAACAGAGCTCATGCGGACGTTGGTCCAAAACATCAGGAACAGAAAGGAGATATTGGAGCACCCATCAAATTGGATGCAGAAGCTCAGGCTTATATTGAGAAGCATAGGTATGCTATATTTTTTAATTATTATTTTGTGAAGATTCTTTCTTGTCCTTGGCTCTGGCTTATCTCTATCGTTAGATGTGAATATCATCCTCTATTCCTATCCACAACTCTTTATTGCTCACAGCACACTGTTTTTATTTGTTGATTAGTTTCACTGAGATTGCTGCGATTCCTATTTTCATCTTGTTTTATTGCTTACCAGTTACCACCTCATTATTCTTGTCCGTGTTTTCTCTGTTGCATACAAGCTACCATTCAGATCCATCATCGACTGATTTCACTGAGATTGCTGCGTCGAAAGCTATAACTGTGCCATGTTAACTATAGGCTTACAGGATCACTGACTGAATATTCTGACTATTTTCTTACTGACACTGGGTCTTCTAACTGGACAGGAAGTTGCAAGAAGATTTGACTGATGAAATGGTTGAATTAGCTCGCCAACTGAAGGAAAGCAGCCTTATGATGAACCAATCGGTCAAACAGACAGAGAAGGTGTGTTCTGTTTCATTTGTTCTTTTACTGCTTTCAATTTTGGGGACAACGGCTTTCTGTTGTTACCACAAAGAAGAAAGAAGATAGTAGTATTACCTCCGTTTCAAAAATATAAGTATTTTTAGATTTGGATAAAGTCAAATTATTTTAACTTCTACAAATAATATCTAGAAAATTACATAATTTTTTAATTAAAAATATTTTTTTATGAAAGCTTATTTTATGATAAATCCAAAAAATATAATTTTTACATGATAAAACATTATTAATTATATGTTACTAGTGGTCAAAGTGATAAAAGTTTAACTTTGACTAAACTTAAACTTAGAAATGCTTATATTTTGAAACGAGGAAGTATCTTACTTCTTGGTTACGATTTGCTGTTGCAGATCCTCGACTCCACTGAGAGAGCTGTGGAGCATAGCCTGGCAAGCACCGGCCGCGCAACCTCGCGAGCGGCGGAGGTTTACTCGCTGACGTCCAAGACGACGTGCTTCCAGTGGCTGCTCATCTTTATGATGACTTGCATGTTTTTTATGGTGGTTCTGCTTATACGTATCACCTAAGTCTTCTGTAATGAAACCGGCTCTAACATGGCCATTGTTTTATTGTGAAGTAAGCAAATTCGATCTGTGAACCACTCTGAAGTCATGTTTTAACTGGCTCTTGAATTGTCTGTTTTTTTTAGCTGTTACGCGGCTCTAACATCAACTGATGATGTGACATTAGTTCTCACAAGAGGAACCACTAACTTCATCGGAGGCTGCACTCCAAGATGAAGCTCAAAGATAACTGGACTGTAGTCCAGTAGTCCCTCCGTCCGATACAAGTCTATTTTTAAAATTTATTGATTGTGACTTAACTAATAATTTTTAGAACTTTAATTAACTTGATTAACGTAAATATATATTTCTAGATTCATAAAAATATATTCATAATTAAAAATTTTATATATTAATAAAATTAATTAAGTTTATAGAAATTGAAAATTAAAATCATAGTCAACAAATCACAGAAATAAGTTTTTATTGGAACAGATATAATAATTAACGACTATATACCGATACAGATCGATGATGCTTGGTGCAAGTACGTGATCGAGGACGTCTGCTTGTCCATCAGTTGTTCATGATCACACAGCAGCGACGGCGCCCAGCTCAACGATGTCCCCCTGCGCGCCCGGGGGTTCGCCACCGTTCTGCGGCGGCGGGGCTGGCGGCGGGTCGTCATTGTTCCCGGGGTTGCGGTACCAGAAGTAGAGCGCCACCTGGATGCCGCTGAAGAGGAAGCCGGCCACGTTCGGGTACTGAACAGTGGATCATGCGTGCATGGTTATTGTTATTGAGTCGTCCCTGGATCTAAAATCGGTCAGTTGGTGATCATTACCATGACGAAGTGGTCCCTGGTGAAGAAGCCGTACAAGAACCAGGCGGCGGCGCTGAGGACGAGGCAGAAGGACAGGCCGATGGGCAGGAAATCGACGCTCTTCGTCCTCACCACCTTCAAGATGACGCTGAGCGGCGCGACGAACACGGCCATGGAGGACGCGAGGCAGACGCTGCCGAGGAACTTGACGCGGTGGCGCGGGGGCAAGCCTTTGAGCGTGACGGCGACGACGAGCGCCATGGCCGCGCCGCCGAGCAGCATGCAGTAGGCCGTCCTCGCCTTCTCGCTCCTTGGCGCGTAGAAGACGAAGAAGGCGACGTAGGCGGCCTCGATGCCGGTGCCGAAGGAGTTGATGGAGAGCAGCAGGTGGGAATCGGTCTTGAGCACGGCGTACACGACCCACAGCGCCGAGCTGAAGAACGCCACCACGTACGGCAGGGAGCTGAACTCGGCCGTCGTCTTCCTGCGGAACACCTGCTGGAACGTCGTCCTGCACCACCAGATCAGTTCATGCGGTCAGCCAGTGTTGAAAATTAATTCATGGTGACCAAGGGAGTGAAACCTCAAAGAATAATCAATCTTTTGAAATAAAAGAACTTACACTGGTGCAAAGTAAACGAGGAACGACACGATGTTTCCTGCATAGTAAATCAGAACAACAAAGAAACTGTTGTCAGTGCCATCCTGTCAGGTAACTTCTGTTCATATTAGTGCTTAATTCAAAGTAGTTTTGCTGAAACTTCATGGTTTTCACTGCTTATTTTCTGTTAATGTTCTGGTGCAGATATATACTGTGCATGGAAATGTTTGCTGGCACACGCCTTCCTTAATCATCTACTAATCGCCGTTTCCGAGTGCATGGTGAGCTGTTAGCCAGCAACAAGCTCAGCAGCGTTTGTGTTTTCTGCCTAGAACTGTAAAAGGTGTTGGGTTTTGGAAATTGGATAGGCTACTAATTAAGCTGGAGTATTCGACGTGTCAGTCAGTCAGTCAGTCAGTCCTACCACCTAACTAAACAAGGAAAAGAAGATCAATGCGGTCGTCACCCTGAAGAAGACAGGATCATTTAACATGAACTGCAGTCCCTGAAACGCAGTACGAATGTACACGTACAAGTACAACAGCATGTAACTGTGTTCGTCACCATTCGAGGTGCTGCAGGTGCACAGCAACAGGAGGCTAAAATGGAGCAGCATGCAAAAATAAAAATAAAAAACACGTGCGTGCATGAATTCCCGCCAATCGAAAGAACTTGCAGCACGAGAAGGAAGGTCAAACTGATCTCTGCACTTGTATATATGGTCACTGGCCCTGGCCGGACGGCATGCTCACTCACCGATTACGCCGGAGACGATGGCTGCGGGGTGTGCCATGGAGAAGAACCTCCTGCTGCCTCTGCCACCTAGTTCACCGGCCTGCGTCGAAGGTGGTAGCCTTTGGGACGACCACGGACATCTCGGTATCTTATATAGTCGAAGGCCGCCATCTTTAGGGTCGGTGCATGGTGGACGTCCTCTCGGCAGCAGTTCGGTGTAATCCACGCCGCCCGAGTGCCTCCCTGCTGCCATCCTCCTTTCAGTTGTGTGATAAGGACATCAGTTCAGATCAGAGACTTCACCCAACATTCTTTCCCAAACACGGACGTACCAACGTAAAACGACGTAAAAGTAGGGGGTCCTCGATCAGAAGCCTAGCTAGCACGACTTGCGTTCAGTTGTGATGCGCGGTGTGAATGTAGGCATGTGCGTCGAGAGAAGGAAGAGGCACTTGTAATCTTTGCTTAATCTGACGCGAACAGCCTGTTTCCATTGATCTGAAATAGCATGTCGATCAATTCGAGCTGGACAAGATTATGCGGAACTCCGTCGGCGTGTTGTCCATTGAATGCTCAATGTGCTTGCAACCTCAAGCGTGATAAGGTAAGATGAGCCACTCCATCTCCATGCACCAGCCAGCGTGCTGTATTTCCATATGAAGCATAGGACTTTTCTCTCCATGGCCTCAATGGCACGAAGGTCTAGCTAGAAAGACATGGTTGAATTCAGTTGCGGTTTTTTTCCCCTTGAAGTAAAAAAAAAAATCATTTGCATAAATGTGCCCTTCTAAGATAGACCCAGTGCTATTAGTCACCTCTTAAGAGGTAAGATATGAATTCAATAATATGAACTGTTGAGTTAAAGAAAAAAAATACAATAATTAATACTTATTGGAGAACTTTTATCTCGTAGGAGTTAAAAGAATAATTTAAACCTCAAAATCAACGCAAATGAACGGTACATAAATATTAAAGTCTATTTTAGAATCTGAAACGATGTGAAAACTAAATCTTGCGGGGGGAAACAAAATGACCCCAGGTAGCATATTGATCAATTCGAGTAGGCGAAGATTCAGGGAGTTGCGTGTGCACGTCCAGTGAATGGCTGCCAGTCGATCAAACGGCGAGGCGTGTCGAACACGAGCATGGACGGTGCTATCGGGGTGCGTAAGCATAATCTCAACATAACACGTGACGTGTTAGTAGTTAGTACGTGCTATGCGCGTATGCAAGCATATATAAGCAACTTGGATCGATGAAGCTGGATGAACGACCACAGGTGCAGTCGCCGAGGGCCGGAACATGCATGGCCCGGACAAGGATGCCTGTCGTTCGTGCGCCGCGGACTGGAGGCCGGCTGCCCGCTGGGCCTGCCGTCCATGGTGCCAAGGAAAATGGCCCGCGCGAGCGCCATTTCCCTGGATCCAGCAGAGGCCGGACGCCGGCGGATGGAGGAGAGCGCGCGCCGGGTGCCCGCCGCCGACATGGTCCACTGCGCGCCACGCCGCGAGACAAAGCATCTGCATAGCTAGGCTAGGCCCGATGATCCGTCGACCTAAGCGGCACTCTTTCGCTTTCGAAGCCGGTAGACCGCCGGCGCCGGACACTATGCTCGGCGCACTACTCGCTCCGCTGGACCAACCAATTCGCGGCGGACAGGATCGGTCGTGGCGTCATGCCTCCCGTTGCTTCTGCCACGGCCGCACTTGCAGCCCTCTCTTTTGCCTTTGCGCATGCATTACTTGATCGAGCCTATAAGAACCATGGCAGTGGCAATGTGGCGTCACTTCTGTTCGCCCTACGTGGTGACTAGCTAGTGTGAGAGCTGGTAGTGGAGTACGTGCAGTGTTCATGGTACGAGAAACTACTGCTCAACACTGAAGTGACCGGAGCGGTATTGCTACACATAAAGAATACTATTATTATGGTTAGAGTTACAACTTAAAACAGATGCCTGTAACATTACATGACACCAGATGATCACGACCGTAACAAGACTGCAACTACTGGATCGATCACACACATGCGCACAGTAGGCCGTAGCTACTCGCTAGCTCGCCTTATTTGCACCGACCAAATCAACTACTGGTACATGATTACACTAGAGACGAGGCACTCACAATCGAATAGTAACTGATTAACCAACTAATAAACGACGACCGATTTTTTTTTAAAGAATATAAACGACGACCTTTGTTCCGTCCACCCGCGCGCAACTGTTGGTCTGTTGCGATCGATGAAGGTCACATGGCGGCCACGATCTCGATGACCTCCGGCTTGTTGATGATGCCGCCGTCGGCGGTCACCGCCACCTTGCAGTTCTCGGTGGCTGCGGCGGCGGTGGCGTCCGCCGGAAGCTGGGCCGCCGCGTCGACCTTGTGCACGCCGAGGATGGCGATGGGGCTCACGGACCGGATGACCACGGTGTGCCCGGCGGGGAGCTCGATCGCCTGGCTCTGGATCGCGGCGCCGTCGGTGGTGGTCGGCAGCACGGCGGTGGTGTTCCGCGGCTTTCGGTACCAGAAGTAAAGCCCCATCTGGATGCAGCTGAAGAAGAAGCCACCGACGTTCGGGTACTGGTGACGATCGAACGACACAAATGCATGCATTGGTCAGAACAGAGCAGATCACAGTCGACCGATCGATTCGTATCATATTCATACATGATACCGCGTTTGCATTAGTTAACTAAGCTGAAACCAGCAGTCGGTTGAACCGTCCATTACGTACCATGACGTACGGGTCCTTGGTGAAGAGCCCGTAGCAGAACCACGCGACGGCGCTGAGGGTGAGGCAGAAGGACAGGCTGATGGGCAGGAACTCGACGCTCTTCGTCTTCACGACCTTCACGATGATGCTGAGCGGCGCGACGAACACGGCCATGGAGAAGGCGAGGCAGACGCTGCCGAGGAACTTCACGCGGTGCGCCGGGCCGACGAGCTTCAGCGTGGCCAGCACGATCACCGCGAACGCCGCCACGTCCAGCAGCAGGAAGTAGGCGACGGTGCGGACCCTGGCCTTCCTCGGCGCGTACGCCAGGTAGAAGACGATGTACGCGGCCTCCACGCCGCAGCCGAAGGCGTTGATGGTCAGCAGCGGTCGCGAGTTCGTCTTCACCAGCGCGTAGAAGATCCACAGCACCGAGCTGAAGAGCGCCACCACGTATGGAACCGAGCTGAACCCGCCGGTCGACTTCTTGCGGTACACCTGCAGGAACGTCGTGCTGCACCAATTCGTGAGACATTATTCAGTACGTCGTGTCGGTCAGTCTGTCAAATTAAGATTATTGCGTGAAATGAAATCTGAAACGATCGAAGACGGGATCAGTGCAAAGAGAAATTCTTACACTGGTGCGAGGAACACCAGGAAGGATATGATATTTCCTGCAGAAATGGAGAACAGGGAAACAACTTGTCAGTGATATTATTCAGCACAGAAAAATATTCAGTAAAAATATTTTTTTTCCACACATGCAAAAGAACATGATGTCCAATTAGAAATCTTGACGATAATGTTAGAAAAGAACCGTGGCAAAAACGCAAGGTCGTTTTGGGTGAAAATGGTTTTGATTATATATGCTCCTTATCTATTCCCTGGCGCAACTGTGCAATACGGCAATGTTTGCAGGAACACGCCTTCAGCATTGCTCAACCAATCGCCATTTCAGGTAAAGGAGACACATATAGTACTGACGCCTAGATTAGAGATCGAGTGCATGATGTGGTGCACTACTCCTACCGTTCTTTGGTTGAAAAGTTGCAAGCTAGGCGATGCATCGCATGCGTGTTGCGTTCAGGAACAGAAGGTGTTAGGCCTAAACTAGGGCATAAGAGCTGTGCTAGTGATCACTGCTAAACTAGAAAAAAAAAATTGACCGATGGGGACATAAAGGTTATTTTAAAGATGGAGCTTAACAAGCAAAGATGAAAGCAATTGATATCAGTTAACAAGACTCTCTGTTGTCATGTGTGAGCTGCGTGCCTGCCTAAATTTCAGAAAGGTGTGTGCACTAACTAGCTGCACTTGCAAGGTGCACAACAAGTACTAGCAGTGAATTAGTCGTACGGAATGTACAGTGTTAGAGGAGCCTTAAAAGTTGGCGTGAAAATTCCGTGAGAAATTTGGGAGCAAGATCGAAAATGTGTTGGGTGATTGCCAGAGTGTCCTGTAGCGTCATGGTTGCCGGTCATGCAAGCTAGGCTGGCGCCGGATCATTACCTGCAATGCCGGAGAGGGTGATCGCGGGGTGAGCCATGGACAAGAAGCCTGCAGCCATTGCCGGCGACGAGAGCGATCGATCGAAGGCGCTGATGAGGAGAGGATAGGAAGAGGAGAGAGACTAGCTGTAGAAGCTAGAGCTCCAGAGACCTGAGTTCTTCGTCTCCTTGGCAGAGAGAGAAGAAACCAGAGCCTCTTTCCTACTCCCTTCCCTGACTACAAGCTGGTGCTCCTGGAACTGCTTGCGTGGTTTGGACCTGGGAATGGGGCTCGGTTTTATAGGGCAGCCCCGCCCCGTTCCGGCCGCTGCTCGGTGCTCGACAGTTCGGTCCGCTCCACTCCTAGCCGCGTGATGCACCAGAAGATGATGGTCGATCACCCGGAGAGGGTGTATCTAATCTGCACTTTTTTTTGTAGTCGATTCATCTTTTTACATTAGTAAGAAACAGTCTGTGGACTCCAGCTTGCTCTGCTTGTCCATGGATTTGATCCTGTGTTGGGTGTGGGGGGGTTTTCACTTGTTTCAGAAGTAGGAAGAGTTGTATAGAAAAGGATTTGAACCCGTGACCTCGTAGTCACAAGGTAACAACTTTACAGAGAATTTCAAAAGTAGGAAGAGTCATAGTATATGACAACTTTAGATATGATTATATATGTTTACAGAAGATAAACATGTGTAATGTGGAGAACGATCTAGTGAATGTTGTGTGAGAGGGAAATTCGAGCTTTTGTTTTTCAGTCAGACAGAAAAGGACTTTCTGTATCCGTAACCGCCTCTGAACCGCATAAAATCAGGGAACAAACATGAAATAAAAGAAATCATGATCCTGAAAGCAAGCAATTTAATTTCTATAACGGGAAGAACCCCTCATCTTATAATCATTTGGCAGCTACTCCTTTCGTTCCAAAATAAATGTCTTTTTAGAATAAAACGAATGGTCAAAAATTTTGTAAAAATATTATTCATTTTATTATGAAATAATTTATTAGTAGAAGTAATTTAAGCTTAACTTGTTTATTTTTGTATTTTCATAAATTTTTTCAATAAAACGAATGATCAAATATTGATTTTAAAAAGTTAAAAACGTCACCTATTTTGAGACGGAGGGAGTACATTTTGGACTTGGTATAACAAACAAAGTAGTAATAACAGGATTTCTATCAGAAATGGTATTCTTGACCGGCTGCAAGCAAGCTAACATAATTAACACTAGCTAGCTTGTCAGCGCATGCAAGTACGGTTCCATTACGTCCTCTCTCCTCCAATCAGATCAGTTGTTGCTGCTCACTATGAGGGGAGGACAACATGCTCACTACTGTTAACAATCAAGCCACTTTTCAGTGTTCATGGGAGAACTGAAGCAGATGTTTTCTGTGTGGCCACGATAGATACCCCACCAGTCAATATTCATTGGAACCATTGCTCTTGTCGGCTTGATTTTCTTAAAAGAAAATGGGTCATGTCGGATAACTCATGCTAGCTTGTGACTTGCTAGATACGAGAGACTTTTATTCACCTTTTTTTTTCACTTTTTCTGTTCCTTTTTCTGCAGAAAAGATGGTCTGGGCTCGATCGAGAAGATATTTCCTAGGTCTTGATTTTTCTTTTGTGATGGTAGAACAACAAGAAACAGAATTGGTTCTTCTGTACAAGTCTCGTCGAATATCTATTTTCCATTGTCCTTAATCAAATAACAAGAGGTGGTTAGGGTATATACCCCTGAAAATGAGAATGTTAACTCCATCAACAAATAAATGCGAATGAACACGGAACTTCCTTTTTTTTTATAGCAAAAGTTGTTTGATAAAAGAATCAAGCTTGTCATCGATCCTCCAAGCTGGACGCATCTTCGACAGTATGAGTATTATTGTAAAAAATCAAACTTGCGTAATTCTCTTAAGGAAGAGAGTAAAGATGATCAAGAAACAAGTTCTTGTGTCTATCTGTTTCTCGCCAACAGCCTCAGAATGCAGAGCTAAGGGCCCTTCAGTCTCATATAACACATGCAAAAGCATAGCAAATTATTGTCCTTCTTTGGAGCTTTGTGCAGGATAACAAACTTCGTGGCTGTCTTTCCTTCTGACAAATGTCTAGCTTCTTGCACCGCTAGGTCTTGAGGCAGCAGCATTTGTCAAGATGGAACTTGAGTACATGCAGAAGAAAGCGGAGGCTCATTTCAACGGACCCGGGAAATGGTCGACATCGAAAAGGAAAATAAATATTTTCTGGTACAATAAAAGATAAACAAATATAAAAATATTTGTTTCCTCATTCACAGCAAAACTGCTGAAAATAGACGTGATAGGGTTGTATTTTAAGTAGCTCTTACTCAACTAGGGCAGTTTCTGCTCACAGAAAATATGCCTCTGATTTTATCCTAGGTATATAAATGTACTCATATCACCATCAACCAATAAATACAAGGATACCTAAATACTCTGCCAATGAATGGAAGGACACCTCATCACTGTATTTCAATCAAATTTGGTGTAGCTTGTAAGCAACCTTCATTTGTCCTAATGAAAGACGTATGCATACATGCTATCTTGTCCGGAAATGTAAAAGATGACTTGATCTAGAGATTGTAGATGCAACATCTAGCAGTTTGGCCTTACGGCAACGTGCTGAAACTACTTATCGTTAGGTAGTCCTCCCTCTTACATTATTTTTGCCAAACTGCCTAAGCCATACGTGGTGTACTTTTTCCTCCAACGTTTGTGCCTAAGAAAGATGGTTAATTCTGTAAAACAAATATTACTAACGATCAAATTCCAGATACAACAGTTATGTCAACGTCCCTCTGAAGATCTAGAACTTTTAGGTGACAGTTCCATTCTCATATGAACTGGGAAAACTTTCGGAGATCAAAACATGGCCTGACTAAATAAATTTACAGCTTTGACAAGCCCTATACAAAGAGGCTATTCCAAAGAATATCGCCCGGATTTTTCGTAAGAATCGTCAATCTGCTCACTTTCGCTGAACATTTCGATGCTGCTATGTTTACCCAATCATTCACTTGAAGACTAAAAGGTGCGGTGTCTAGTTACCCACCACTCCACATTTTACCAATGGCTGGAAAAGAGATCACACGCACAAAATAAAGGAGCAGGCCACTAGCGATCCCTGGTCAATGGAGCATGCAGCTTGGCCAGAACTCAACATCTGTTGCTTATTCAAGTGCAACACAGGGAATCCTAAGCTTGATGCATGTATCTCCCTTGCCTGCCATTTCATGTCCAAGGAATTCTATGCAATATATACTTTTCACATGCACTTACCAGATCCATGAGGATCAAATGAACATATGAATATCTGATCAAGCAATCGTCTAAATAAAAGATTTGGAGAAAAGCAGTTGGGGGTTTCTCAAGGAAATGAATTAAGCACCATTGTCAGGGGCGTTAATTTGACGCAGATCGGATCCATATGTTTGGCAGACCCCTTTTCCGGAGGCAATATTTCGTAGTGACCGAAGGGCTATAGCTTAAAGGAGTTGACTGAAGGAAAGCACGACTTGACCGGGTGACATGACATGCAGCACTTCGCTGCCATGCAGGCATACAAGACGATCGGGCAGTCCAGATCAGAGTGGACGCCGCTGATCCCAGCTTGATCACCCTTCTTGATGCCATAGCTTGAGGAGCAGGGGAAAGGGAAACAACAATGCTTAATGAACTTGTTTTCGCGCTTTTGACATTGTAGATGTGACTTGGAATCTTGACTTGTGTAATCGTATAACCTGGCTGTCATTGCTGTTGCTTAACTGACAATACTCCACCCGCAGTGGCTTAACTGACATGCACCCTCCGAGCCAGTAGATGGCCATCAGTACAGATGGGTACGCAGTGGTGGTGGCAATGCTGTTCCCATTTGTTGGGTCTGTTGGAGGTGATGGATCGCCCCGGCGCGGGATAAGAGATGCTCGCGCGGGCAACTTGGGTGGTCGGGCCGAAACCTGCAGCCAAGTTAGCCTTGCTAGTGGCGGCCGCATTGCAGCTCATAGGTCGCGCGAGGCGATGAGCCAAGGCAAGGCCTTTCTTTTGCCTTTGCCCTTTCTATCTCATCGCATCCTCCTCCCAGCAGCGCCCACTGAAAACGGCACACCTCCCCCGTATCTTCCAGGAAAAGATGCATGCGTCGTTGTGTATCTCGCAGATGCAGTGTCCAAGGCATCATGCGTGCGTGAAGATATTGTTTCCTCATTATTTGCTCTGAAGCACCAACGCACAAGTGGCAGGGCGACAGTGGACCAACCTACCACCTTACCTAGGTACATGCCGTCTGGCAAACCACGGCGGACGCCGTCCACAACGGAGGAGACCAAACCCAGCAGCGCAAACAGCCATCGCCGTGGTCCCAGTTTCCGATGCGCTCCGACGCTCGGCTGATGTGGCGGCCGCCGCGCGCGGCCATTGTTCTCTTCAGGAACGGCAAGCGCCAGTTGCAGGGCGTCCATGCCTCTCCATTATTCGCAAGGCTCGTCGACCACCCGCTGGTTGCCGACCGGCCGCTGATCATCTTACCCTGCGTTGCTGTGCGCCGCGACCGACGTGGCCACTGATGACCGATCGACCGCCGCGCCGATGCATGCATTATTGAGGTGCGAGGTCGCTGTCGATTGCTTCGTCTAGTCAGCAGTGGTTGGGCCTGGACAGCGGCCAGCCAACGGTGGAGTGCCCAGTACTCACACCGGACCAGGATTCCAACTGCACACTTACGCGTCTGTAAAAGCATCTCCAAAATGTAACGAGGTTTCCTCCGTTCTGCGCAAAGCGCCGCTAGCTCCTGTGGCAAGTCAAGAGGCCGGCCAAGACGCTCTGGAAGTTCTCGTAATTAACTGAATCCCCCCAGTCCTTTCGCTATCGAACTTTTCCAGAACGGAACAGCAACGACTCCTCACTCCCGTCGGTTTCAGCTACTACAGCGGTGAGTTCTGGCCGCGACGTCGACGCCTCGATCCGGAGCTAACCCCGGCCAAATGTGGCGCGCGATACATGATGAGGAGATAGGGGTAAGCGTTTTCAGCAGCTAGCGTTTGTTCCTCTCTCCACTTGGTGCATGCTCTTCGATCTGCATGCCGATAGGGGTCAGTCATTGATGAGGAACACAGCAAAAAGGGCTCGAGGGACTCAAGCAGCAGCAACCAGCCAGCCTGCAGAAAACGTGCGAGTTCAATAAGCGAGCTAATGATAGAACTAGCCTAACAGCATCATGAACACGAGGTGCTTGAGAAATACTACTGGCTCTCCTCCCCTGGTGCGATGCAGCTCGAGCTGGAATGCACCGTTCGTGTATATACGTGCAGGTGATCGATGAGCCGACGCGACGATGACCAATCAGTGCTGCATCTGTCTGTCTGCGATCGATCGAGTTTGGCAGATGCATCAAGCAGCTGGAGTAGCTTAGCTACCTGCACGCCATGGTTCGCGATGTAATCATCAGGCGGTCGACCGCCCGACTGCTGGTACAGTTAACAGCATGTTCCTCCGACCTCCGGTCGTCCGACTGCTGGTCTAGCTAACAGTGTTGTTCATCCATCGCTGTTGTTGTTCATCCATCTACTACCGGTGCCAGTAATAGTTGCTACTGCTGATACTTCTTGCTAGCTGTAGTGCGATGAACGGCGTCCATTTCTTCCACCATCAACGTACAACTGGACGTTCCACATGCCACAACAGCTCGGAATCGCACCGGTCAGCAAATCGAATGGCAATGCTCTCGTACAATTATTGGCCACTTGAAATCCCCGGCCGTAAACGGCAGTGGAGGTTTTAAAAAACAGATAGCAGTGTAAGAACCAAAACAAAATTAATTGCCTTCTTAGTAATCGTTAGCAAGGAAATGGGAATTCTTGAAGTAAAACGCACCAAAATGACAAACCACATCCAACACCAGTTGCAACCTGTTCCAACAATAGAGTGCTATATACAGATAATTCATCTGGACCGGGTGGGAGCTTATGCTCTTCAGCTACTTTATTAAAACACCAAATAAACAACAGCAGCAGCACAGGCTAATGCTTACAAGGGATGAACAACAGGAAGCGTGTTTACAATTACATGGATCCAGGACCTTGTGCCCTGGAACACGTGGTGAATCGAAACACACTGTAGCTTCTTTTTTCTTTTGCTAGCGTGCACCTCTCGTTGCTGCATGGCCAACCCTCCTAGCTTCCATCTGCAACGCCATTGTGTCCATGGAGTCTGAGGTTCCACTTCTGTGATTCCAACTTGAATGCCTCGAATGCATCCCCGCTCGACCTTCCATGAGCTCACCTGGAAGATCATCTCTATCTCCGCTGAGATCTGGGGATGAATGGGTGACCCTGCCCGTCCCTTTCCCATCAAACATGCCCCCAAGACCTGCTTCCAGGTCCCTAATATCAGCTGCCATCCTTGGCTCATCCCAAGCTACTGGCTTCCTTCCCATTTCAAGATCTCCCATGCTCTTGCCCATGCTGGGGCTCATGAAACCTCTAGATTGTACACGTGTTTGTTGCAGCCCTTGCTCTGCTGGGACCCGTGCCCGAAAATTGTTCTTTGAAGCGGGAATAGCAGTGAAGAATATCTCTAGAAGGTTGTTCAAAATACCTCTGTTATATGGGTTAGCACGACGATCATAGCGGTATCTGAAATTCTCATATGTTGTCTGCAAAGTATATAGGTAGGTTCAAATATCAACTTCACCTGCAGCATTAAAATAGAAAAAAAATGGTAGTAGTATCTAACGCCAACCTGGTTGGTACTCAAGAGATAGAAATGGAAGACAGATAGGCCACCGACGAACCACACACAAAGAAAACAGTAGCCAATTAGAGCAATAGAAGCTGGTGTCTTTAACATGGCCTTCCCAATTGATAAATTCTCAGCTTCTTTAATCTTGAACACATACACCCAGCAGAACACAAATACATACAGGCAGAGCAACGTGGTCGAGAATACAAACATGTAGAAGAACCGATAATTACGCTGCAAGCATAGGCCAACAATCAGTTTCGAAAATTGCTCAAGAAATTCTAAAAAATGGTAAATTAAATGTATTCAGGATATTGAATAACTTACCAATCCTATACATTGGCCAACCCATGGGCAGTGATGGTCAAACCGTTCCACACAGTTATTGCAAATAGAACAGTGTGAGCATCGAGGTGGTCGATACAGCATGCACGTATCACAGTATTTGACCCTCACACTGATTCCATTAACAATAACTTCCTTTGTGCGGGGCAAACGTAACTGCTGTGGTGTCTGACCTTCAATGTCACTGGCCCCATCAATGGCTTCAGGTTCAGGAGGATGAGTATTACGAGGTATTATACCAGGATCTCTACCGGAGGTAAGAAGAAGCAGCGTCAAATCCTAGCAAAGGAAAAGGAGTTCAGTTATCTATACACACATGAAATGCAAACATCTCTGAAAATGAAGCAGTAAAACTCATCAATCAGCAATTCAAGTGAGCTCAATCATAAGAAAAATAACCAAGTCAAAACAGAAAAATAAAAATTAAGTGCTTATTGTAATAGTAAAGACATGAATAACGGTTATATTACTATGCTTACATAAATGGTGAACACGATCACCACTACCATCACTGAGATGCCCCAGTGATCCGGAAATGCGTTCATAAGAGGTCTTGCAACAAATATACAAAAGACCACAACTGGTGCGATGATGAGGGACATAGTGAGAAAGATGGATCTCACATCAGGCCCAAATATGAATCTCCCCTGCAAGAAGAATTCCTGAAACAAAAAAGGACACAAATGTGAAATTCCTTACATATTTCTCTCATGGAAAAGCGTGTGTGTACACAATTAGCTAGGTACATAATGACCAACAAAATAGTCAGTGCCGCAGTCGAGAAATTTTTTTTTTTTTTTGGAAAGCTCAATGTACATGAAAAGTGTAGTATCTTTGCTGTTTAGCTTCATGATTGTTTCCAGATCACCACTGAGCTATAAAAGATACAGAAGTAAATGATTGACTAACGGCAATTTATCAAAACTACAGCTCAAGATCAATGAAAATGTAAGCATCAGCCATTTCTGAACAATACAAAGTGATCAAAGAAACATTAAACTGTGTTCTCAAAAAAAAAGGAACATTAAACTGTAACAAAAAAATTGAAGTATATATAATATGGCAAAAGGAACACCATCGCCAGGTCTGCACCAGGTCATGTGGAATTGATGTTCGCAAAAATAATCAGACGCATAACCTACCAGCTTTTCTGGCCTCTTAACTGCTGGAATTATGCTGTCAGGGAATCAGGTCACAATTAAGGTAGTGGATAGGTAAAATGAAGAGCTCTGAAACAATAATTCATGCAAATGTCCCAAGTCATAGCTATAGTTGATGTGGCATATTTTGTCACGTGTGGATTAAAACTTGATACATATGCCTATATTTCAATTCAATAAAAGATCTGATATACCATTTCAATGCCCCAACCCCCAATAGCCACTAGGAGAATCTTTGAAGTCATTAGTGATTGAGCAAGAACTAATTAATTCATTGTAGTGAAAGTCTGATTACTAAATTGGATGCTAGTGTCTCCGTATATAACAGGACAAAATAAACCCTTACCTGATCAAAGAAACATTATTGTCACATGATTGAAAACAGCTAACACACCAAATGGCCGAGGGGACGCAATGTATTCTTGCTACAGCTGTAGATGATGGCAGGGGTGGACCGGGTGGTAGCACATTGATCCAATTAACTATGAGTCTTTTGTATTTCGAAATGGTACCTACATTCCTTTCCACATAAGGCACCAAAATACTGATACCCACACAGAAGTTCAGCGCTTGGAGTACAGAACATTTCCTAATTACCGAATACACAAAGCACAAGCATGAGACGAACATCAATTTTCCCCCATAGCAGCTCGCATCACCCTCCCTCACTAAGCATCACAGGAGCTTGCAGTAGAATGAAATGCACCCTCTCAATTCGCATGATCAAACAAGCAATCACCCACCCGACCGCTTGAGTAGCAACGGATTCGATTTCTACCAACAGCCCAACGATCGTTGCTGTACCTATCGTCGCGCAGCCCGCTCGGATTCGTACCCACCCCACCGCTCGATACAGAGACGTTGAGAGCGAGGAAGAGAGAGTTCTTACATTGCTTCCCCGCCAGACCTGGTAAACCCTAGGCAGCTCGCCGTCCGCCGCGTCGCCGCGGCCGCTGGGCAGCGGCGGCGTGTACATCCCGCCGGTGCGGAGGGGCAGGAGATCTCACGGCGCCGCAACCGTCCGCCTGTCCTTCCTCGCGCGCGCGGTCGACGGGCCAACCACCAAGCCCCTTTCCCGAGTGCGGCCTCCCACCCACCCGCGCGTCGGCGCCGCCGCACCGGGACGTCGTCCCCACGGCTACGAGGTGGAGGCGGCGGCGTGCGTCCGCGGGAGGAGGGGGAGGAGGAGGGAGGATGTCTTCGGGTTAGGTCGGAGAGGTGGGCTCCGGGCGCTGGCGTTGGGACGTGCGCGCGTGTCGTGTGTCGTCTCGTCTGTCTCTGACTCGACCCACCCCGCCCGCGTTCGCAGCGGCGCAGCGGGGGTGGTGGGCCCGAGTGTTGCCTTCGATTCGTGGACCGGGCTGCGAGGATGGATATACGTGGGCCTAGGAGGGAGGTTACTATTGGGCCGTCAAATGGAACATTTTCCGCTTCGTCATCGGAGGAGCACGCAGACGCGGTAATCATGGCACACCTTCCCGCTCTATTGCAGAAATGTCGAGTTCATGCCCACTGGAAACAAGCGCGGCGTCCCTGTTGAACATGTTTTATAATTGCTATTATTTGATTAAAAATATCTATACTGAGTATATAATCACAATGTAAGTTGAAAAGCAATGATTCTTGAGGAAATATACATTAACAAATTCTCTATATTGGAGTGGATCATCTATCAATTCATTTGAATTTGAGGAATAAATACATATGAATTCTAAAGAATCAAACAGAAATAGATCCAATGTTATCCAAGTTTTACTAACACAGTTAAAGGGGTGAATTGACTTGAAACAGCAGCAATCACAAGATCATATATCGTAGAAATGCACAAAAAAAAGGAGAAAGGTAGCTTTAACATTTTAGGACTTTATGTGATTCAAAGTTTGGGGAACCAGATTTTGATATTTTTATCTGCTCTATCTTCTGAAGCATCTTCTTTAGCAAAGCAACTGAAATGTCCTGATTAAAAATCAAGTAGCTAAGATATCATGCAAAAGCTGAACAGCAGGTAAAAATTGTAAACTGAAGTTCGTTAGAAAACTCACATAGGACAGGATTGTTTGCCCATCAATGAATTCTGGAATATAGAGAATTCGAACTGTATTTTGACATAGGTGCAAGGAAGCAATTTCAAGATGCAAATATCATATCAGATATGCATGAATAAAACATCGTTCCTTAGAGAAAGCAGTGAACCAAGATTTTAGGGGAATGCAGTAGGATAAAATCCACATATTTTGGTGACAGCCACAAAGAAAAGTTGGCCATAACATCGCCATGCAGCACATATAATTCTACTGAGGCACATTTTTTTGTGTGCAACATATGAAGAATATGTGATCGATAGAAATAGAAGGTACAACTCTGCATTTTTTTGTGCACAAAACCCAGACTAGAGGCTAGAGAAAATTTGGTGGTCAGCTACTGAAATGCTAAGGCTTCAAAATGGAAAAGCACGAAATATTGTCAACTGAAATTTCACTTCATAGAATGCGTTGCTCAGCCAATGATCTGCCATAATTTTTTTTTCTATCGTCCATGCTTACATCATCAATTTTTTTTGCATTTAAACACCTCATGTTGTTGGCGAAGGTAGAGCTGAACTTATGGTGGTGCCATACAATGAAAAAGTTTAACTTAAAAGACATATTTATGGTCAAATAAGAACTAATTAGTAGAGAGATTGATATTTACCCTGGTGCCATGGCAACACCCTAGCCGTACCTAGCTTCGCCCATCTGGGGCAGGGCGGGAGGCAGGGCCGGCCCTGACTTTTTTTTAGGCCTGGTGCGAACAAAGAATATAGGCCCCTCATTAATCGTAATTATAACAATATATAAAGTATTCATTGCAACTATATTACTTTATTCGTATAGAAACTTTGTTATTACTAACAATATAATAATAATAACAATAAGTTTAAAATACAAAGAACAAAGTATCAAGAGAACCACTTCTTACCAATCATATGAAACAATTCATTGTAGCAAATCTAGTTGCCAAATCACTGATGATATATATAATCAATACAAATGACATCCAACAACTTCTTCTCGATGAACAAAGTAGCCAACCCATTTAGCCTTTCTTGATGCATTACTGATCTCAAATTTGGCAATAGCACCTCTCTGCGATACATTACCATCTCGAATTCTCATGTCATATGCATACTTTTTAATGGAAAACGTGGGATTGTGAGAAGTGAGACAACTACCTCCCAGGAACGATAGGAGCCTGAAGGCGAAGCATAGTCTGAAATTTTGGAGCAGGCCGAGACGCAAGACACGTTCCATCTGAATTGATGCAGAGCAGTGAAGGAAGGTGCGATTGTGCTCACTATTAGCAAGCAAATGAAAATTGCAATTCGAGATTACCAAGAATAGGCTATTTTGATTGACGCCCTTCCTTTTTTATGGCTACCCTTCCATTTCTATGCATGCCCTTCCCTTGCTGCTGCCGAGAAGCCTTCTCTCAGGTGGCTTCCGTCTGTACGCGTATAACGGGTAGTTTTCTAGGGATTAATTGAAGATTAATAACCTCAAGATTAATTAGGGAAGGTGCTCCTAATTTTCATGGGCCCTGGGCGGCCGCACCTCTTGCACTGGCCCAGGGCTGGCCCTCGCGGGAGGAGCGGCCGAGGCAGGCAGCGGCTGGTGTGGGGCGGGGGCGGTCTTGGCGGAGCCGCGCATGGGAGGCGCCGGGCGCGAGTCAGGGCCGGCAGC